>NW_020870688.1:581530-597468 GCF_003789085.1 Penaeus vannamei
AATAATAATAATAATAATAATAATAATCATAACAATAATAATAATAATAATAATAACAATGTTAGCAATGATAATAATAATAATAATAATAATAGTAGTAATAATAATAATAATAATAATAATAATAATAATAATATAATAATAATAATAATAATATATAAATAATAATAATAATAATAATGATAATGATAATGATAGTAATCATCATCATTATCATCGTCAGCATCATCATTATTATCATTATTATTTTATTATTATTATTATTATTATTATCATTATTATTATTATTATCATTATTATTATTGTTATTGTTATTATTATTATTATTATTATTATTATTATTTATTATTATTATTATTATTATTATTATTAATATTATTATTATTATTATTATCGGTAAAGTACTGAAGTACCTTAACGCGTTATCAATAGTTTTGCCGTCCTCCCTCCACAGACCCAACAACCGCGACTGCCCGAGGTCCTCCCTTGGCGTTCACCACGGGAACGCAGGGGGTGCCAACGCCTACGGCAACGGCGGCAACGAGGACAATTACAATGGATACAACGACAATCAACTACACCCTGACGCCACAACCAACCGTCCCTCAAACACTTTTCCTTTCACTACTTCATCGACTTCTCGCTTCACCTGGACAACCAAGGGCATACCTGATGGAGTTACGCCTACTGCTGATTTTTCTGGAAACTTCCTTGACGGCGCTGAGAGCCAGCAGTACAGGGGAGCTGGGTCTACCTTCTTGCCTTGTCTCAGCATTCAGGTTGCCCTGGTACTCTCCTGGGCACTAGCTGTGAGATTATATTAGGTTAGCATACGTCTACGCTGAAACTTAAGCGTTTCTCTCCTTTTTTGTCTATGACTGTTGAAATTTAAACATTTTCTGTAGTTGCAATCGTACCCACATGCAAATATACTTTGAAAACTTTTTTATAGCCATAGCTTAGTTTCGCACTACATACTGTTAAACGTGAAAATATCATATTCATGACACAAACAAATTTACTGCATGTTTCAAGGACTCGCCGAGTGAAGGCACAATCTTAGCACCTGGGTTTAGCAACAGAATCGACCGCTAAGCAATAAATTGCTGATAAGGCGAGGAAACCTGTACGAGGCCTTGGGGACGCGGTGAAATGTTTGTGCCTTAAACGTATTTGTTTTGAAAAAAAAAAAAATGAAATGGAAACATACAATATACTGTTGAGCCTATACTTGTACGATATAATGAAATCAAGATTCATTTCTCTCTCTTCCTCTTTCTCTCTCTCTCTCTCTCTCTCTCTCTCTCTCTCTCTCTCTCTCTCTCTCTCTCTCTCTCTTCTCTCTCTCTCTCTCTCTCTCTCTCTCTCTCTCTCTCTCTCTCTATCTATCTATCTATCTATATATCCCTATTTATTTATCTCTCTTTATCTATCTATCTATCTCTATTTATCTCTATCCATCTATCTATCTCCTTTTATCTCTATCTAACTATCTATCTCTCTATCATACTGTACAACTAGGGATATTTTCGGTGGTCCAGCTCATGCTTTGTAGAAATCTATGCACCTCGTGTGGTTATTGGGAAACATAGTAATTTTTATATACATCGGTAGATCACAAATGGAAGTAGCTCACCTGCATACAGTATGGCTTCCAAAATAAACGTATTAAAAAAATGTGAGAAATGATTAACATGTGTATGGACGTTTCTGGCAAAGATTTAAATTATTCTAAATGACAGTTTTTATGTTTGCTTCTTATTTGAGTTACAATGATGTATTCTTGCCCATACAGCCTAAGTTTTTTGTATACAACAATTTTATGATATTGTCGATAGAAAAGATATGCTTTGGATATATATTTTGTATGTACATTGATTTTACCCAAAAAAGTATGATAATTGAAGTAGAAGTATTACGTGTGAACTGCTTACTTACAATCCTTCCTACAGATCCATAAAAGCGAAGGGGTGTGCAGTTCGTAATGTTTTCATTTAGGATATCTTATAATAAAAAAAAAAAAAAAAACTTTTTAAACATGTCTCTTTCCATCATTTCCTTGGAATGTCTAGACCCTTCCATGAGCTTCATTTTTTTTTTATCGAAGATTAATAGTAATTTAGTAACTGTAGTTGTGACAAATATCAAGGCGTAGGTTATGGACGCACACACGCAAATGAATGTAATTTTGTACGACAGTCTAGTCATGTTATGGAAGACTATTTGTAATCAGAAGTCGTCTTTTCCCGAAATTGTAGGAGATTTATGCACAGGTTTTGCCAAGTAAAATTTGTTTTGTAAGTATACACAAAAAATAAATAAATAAATAAATATATATATGTTTCCTTTCAATAATATTTAAACGCTGACATGTGATAAAACCGCATATCTACTACAAAAAAACTTACAACACAGTACAAGTCTGAGGAAATCTGGTCTGCATAAAATCCAGTGAATTAACAATCTTATCTAGCATGATTTTAACGTAAAATGTATGACATGCTCATTTTTTTTTATACAGTATTGCTGTATATATAGATAACAGCTCGTAGGGAATCTTACCACTTCTTCCTCTCATATTTGTTGATTTGTTCAATGGCATGTGCTACATGGAAACCCCCTAGTAAACAAACTTAAGAAACTAGGATCATAAAGGGGCTACAAACAGTATCTCTGGTAAGTCTAATGCTTATCTACAGTGCTTCAGATTGGATATTACTTAAATAGACCTTCTTTAAATAATACCAGATACTTCCCTTTCAACTCTGATAGTTAAAATGAAGATATGCTGTGAAAGAAACTGTTTTCGGGAGTGGTTCAGCTATATATATTACCCACTCTGTGTAATGTTTCTTTGAGTATTACCGTTGCAGTACCTTAATGCTCTTCTTAGACTGGCCCTAAACGACAGTGCGTGTGTAATTTGCTAGCGCATACAGTTTACTGAGGGAGGTATTTTTCAGCCAAGATAATACTAGGTCTTCTTTTCTATGACTTAAGTCCGTGAGACCCAGCTAGGACAGATGCGATGACACTGTCGTATCAGTCTTAACCTTGCATATCATTCAATTCAAAATTCAGCACATGAGAGGAGTTCATTTGTTTCTATATCCCTCCTGATTAATATCATATCAAACATATATTGCGACATTCTCATGACGAATGAATTAAACTCTTGCATGAAAGAAGAATAGATGTGACATTTCTAGCAAATTAGAGTTATGACTGTTTCCTCTTTGGAAATAAATCGCCTGAGAGCTCTATGAACAATACACATTATCGGTTTCATTTACTATCTACCTTGTTACCTTGTATGTCAGAAACAAATTATAAAAAATATACACGACCACGCATGCACGCACACATATATGCATATATACATACACACACACACACACACACACACACACACACACACACACACACACAAAAATATATATATATATATATATATATATATATATATATATATATATACATACATATGTGTGTGTGTGTGTATGTATGTATGTATATATATATATATATATATATATATATATATATATGTATATGTATATATATGTATATATATATGTATATATGTATATATATGTATATATATATAATATACATATACATATGCATATATCTATACACATACACACACACACACACACACACACACACACACACACACATATATATATATATATATATATATATATAATATTATATAGAGAGAAGAGAGAGAGAGAGAGAGAGAGAGAGAGAGAGGAAAGAGAGAAAGAGAGGGGAGGGAGAGGGAGAGAGAGAGAGAGAGAGAGAGAGAGAGAGAGAGAGAGAGAGAGAGAGAGAGAGAGAGAGAGAGAGAGAGAGAGAGAGAGAGAGAGAGAGAGAGAGAGAGAAATAAATGTGTATACTCGTATAATGTATATGTGTGTGTACATATGTATATAAATGTACATATGTAGGACTCCTCTTCTAAAGAGACTCCTCACCTAAACGTCCTCAGGCTGCCCTACACTACACACTCTCAACTGCAGGCTTGTCTTTCGCCAGATGAACATCCTCCGTGGCAACCTGGTTCCACACTAGCCCTCCATCTACCTCGAAGGAGGGCTCTTATGCTGTTCCTTGTGCTTCTTATGATAAGCAGTACTTCGGCGAGACAGGCGCCAGTCTCACTAAGCGTCTGTCACAACATAAATATGCCGTATCCAGGGAACAATAATAACTCTTCTATGGCTCACAGACCGTGGGATAGATGGGTTAGTTGCGCGCATTATCTTCCCTTCAGCCGACGTCCATGCACGCAGACTAGTGGAATCTTCCTTGATCAAGCTGCTGCTTTTCAAAATGAACAGCGGATTTTCTCCTGCCTCCTACTTCGCTTTCCACATCCTCTGCTTTTCTCTTTAAGTCGGTTACCCTTCGCATAGCCCTTCGACCTGACCTGACTGAAGAAAATAACAACGTCCTTATTGAAACATCTTTGGTACAGCTTAACTTGGCTTACTGACAAATATCTCCTTTTGTATTGCAGCCCGTTTTTCAAGTGTCTCCTCATTTGTATATGCAATTACAGAAAAAAAAACATAATATAGCATGAGCAGGAAATCTTCGCCTTCCCATAGAAGCGATCAGTCCCGACAGACAGCTGGGCAAAATCACCCTAAACTTAAGGTGCTGTCACACTAGCACTTTTTCCGTCAATTTTTTTGACAATTTTATTTAACATAAATAAACATTCTCGAATATAGCTCTTGATTTGATTATGCTTGGCTGAGAAAGTTGACGGAAAGGTTTTCAGACGGAAACGATCATTATTGTCTGACTGGAAAATCGACAATTCGCTCAAAAATGGACAAAATTTCAGAAAATCTGTCAAAAAATTGACGTAAAAGTACTAGTGTGACAGCACCTTTAGGGGCCCCCCTATACCAAGGGTTAGCGTGGCCGCGGCTATGGCACCGTATCGTGGACAAAGGGTAGCCACACTATCAACGTTTCCGTGGATCTTTGACGTTTTCTTTCTTTCTTTTTTACTACTGCTGGCATTTGACAGAATGCGATAATTTTGCCACACGATAACTCGTTTTCGCTGGCAAATTTTCCGCTGCTCTTTTTGTTCCAATCATGTTTTAATTGATAATCACAATAATAATGCAAAATAAGTATATTTATATTAAGGAACGATTTGAAGAGACAGTCTGATGTATATGTAATATAAAATAATAGGCTAAATACTTTATTGTATCTATTATGAAAAAAAAATTATAAATATATATGTTGCATCTATTATGAAAAAATACAAGGCAACTGTTTCATTACATAACTACGTTTTTTTCCGTTCCCCCAACTACAGTTTACAGTGTGTATATGTGTGTGATATAATATATATATATATATTATATATATATATATATATATATATATATATATTATTTATATATATAATATATATATATTATATGTATATACATGTTATTATATACATATCTATACATATATATGTGTGTGTGTGTACATATACATTTACACACATATTAAATATACACACATACATATATGTTCTTACCTAGGTGATTCAACACGGAAGAAGAGCTGAGCTCAGATGGTCCACTTTTTACTTTCAACTTTTTACTGTGTCCTGTCGTCCTTCTTGTGTTCAAAATTATGAAGTCGTATTTGTCTACCTTCACACTCTTCTTATAACATAGTTAAACAGCATAATCATATCCCCACTTCTCCTTTCTTCCAAAGCAGTAAATCCTAATTTCTGTGTGTACACATATACTCTATGTATATATATTATATATATATATATATATATTATATATATATAATATATATATTATATATTATATATATAGACATATACATACATACATACATATATATACATACATACATACATACATACATATATACATACATGCATACATACATGCGCGCGTGTGTGTGTACTTATACATATACTATATACTGTCGTATATGTGTATACATATATTCATATACATATATATATATGTATACATATGTATGTATGTATGCATGAATGTATAATTATATTAACGTATAATTATATTATCGCCAACGCCTGTGTTTACTAACTTTTGCCGGAGAGGTTCCATGGTTCTCATCGCTTGTGTGAATGCGCGCGTCATAAAAAGACCATAATGCAGTTTCCGATGTAACTATGCAGAGAATGTCCATTAGCTGATCACTTACGGTGTCAGATCTTCAGTGACCAAACATAGCAGCTGTGTCAAGCCCGTCATACTTAGATTTTAACTAATATCTTCTTAAAATTAGTAAAGCAGAAATATACAAGATTCACAAATAAAAATACTTATCTTATCGGAATGCAAGCATATCGTGAAATATAGGAACACGGTATTGTCTCCTCTAGAGGATAACTAAAATTACTAGGGTAATTTTAGTATACTCTGAATTTCCTACCTATTGCCAGCTTAACAAACACTACTTAGAATGAGTTTTGAAGGCATAACTACATCACTTTTTTCTCAGAATCCTCATGATCCCCACTCCTCAAACGATGAAAATAATAATGAAAGTAATTATATGAACAGCATATTATCAGTAATACTAATAAAGACATTAAAAAAATACATTCGAGGTGAAGACAGTAATTATGCTAGTTGCCTTGTTTACAGATACGACACTTGGGTTGGAATGAGATACACACCTACAGGCGAAAATAACTCAGTTATAAAGGAATATCACACCTGCTTCATGCACACCTGAAAAACACTATAATTATGTAAAACACAACTTGTAAGATTGCACTGCTTGTTCTTAGGCTAAAAAAAACATTTGTTTCGCTGTATCCCGTTACGGCTGCACCCCAAATTAAGGCGCCCTTTATACGGCGCCTGAACTTGTACCAACGTGGCTGTTCCCTTATTCTGTGTATTTATGGGCTGTAGAAGCACTCGGGCGCGTTTGTGTATCTGGCCCCAGCTCAACGGCTTACCTAGACGTAGGCCCACACTTTAAAAACGCCAGTGACCGCCGGCAGCCGCCGCTGGCGTTCGGACACCACGGGAAATGCTAACTTAGAGCGTCTTTTGTATGTCCTATAAAAAATTAAACCAGTATTGAATTTTAATCCAGATCTATAGTGCGCATGTGCAATGGCAGCGTTTGCGATCAACTTTTAATGCACCTCTAGACCAACATTAACTTTTAAGCTCAAAAATAAATCCTGCCTGTGCCCAGAACGAGCTAGTTAATCCCACCGATCATGTATTGATACGTAATGACAAAATCATCAACTCCATAGAAATTATGGAGTTGAGCTGCCTTTAATGTTTGTTTTAGGAAATAATAAAACAAATTCTAACATATTCATGTTAAAGATGTATATGAAAATTCATCAACATACATTCTTGCAAGCTGTGTGATACTCAAAATTGCAGTTATATCTTTCAATAGTGAAAAGAAAATCTCAGTTTATTGATACAGAAAGGCAATGTTATGTCTAGGTTAGAAAAACACTCCCAACTTTGAAATATATCAGTAAACTAAAAAAGAACTTTTCATAACATTACGATTAGATCTTAGATTCAAAGTAAAAATTTCCTGACTCATTATGATACAATGACTTTAAAACTGCGTGGAAATGAATTATCATATTCATCGACAGCAACATCCTAAAAAACTACACTACTCCGCGCGCCGCAATCACTCACGAGAAAGAGCTCTCAGAGAAAACTCCCGCGAGTATAAACTGATGTTGCGAGTATCTTTTGTTTGACACCTTTAGTTCTGTTGCCAATAGAATTCAAAGGGTATTCATATCCATTTATATATATTTATATGTAGTGGTACAAATACATGATGTATCTACCGTATGTGCATATATATATTTTTATTTATCTAACAAACGTCTAGTTATCAACATTAGCGTGTGATATGAAACTCAAAGATGGTGGCTGCTAATTGCCACTACACAAATACCAGCTCATCTATGTAAAAGAGCAGATTTGATGAAAATCACATTGACTCGTGCGTCTGAAAGTGTACCTTACAACTTCTGTGCAAACACTGGATTTGGATTAAACTTTAATCCGGATTTAACTTATAAAACGCATACATAAGACGCCCTTAGACAATAACTGCAATATCATATTCATCGACTGTTGACTTATAGGAATTTGCAATTTTGACATAATTATCCATTCTCATGAATATACACTTTAAAACTGTCACACATACACATACTCTCTCTAGCATATACAAGCATGCTTATACATACACAGTATTTCATAATCGCAAAGTATCTAATTCTACTCTTTCCTTTAACACTTCTTTTCTGTTAATGTTACCATTTATCTCCTTTTCATTGTTATTTAAATGGTTACCAGTCTTATTATTTACATGTTAACTTGTAGGAATAATTTCCCATTGCTTATAGTCATGTTGCATATGAAAATTGTCAAAAAATTATCTTCTCCATCAGAGACCAAATCAAATTCATGTTCTTAAATGGGTTGCATCATATCTTATTTCAGAACCTCTAGTAGGATAGCTTGCAGTTATCAAATCGAAGGGCGTACGATATACGGAGTCATCGAACAAATATCTCATTACTGGGCTTATTCTAATTCTGTGCAGCAGCCAATATTTGTAAAAATATGCTGTTTTTTACAGTTCAGGCACAAGCGCCATATATGACAATTATAGAATATTACCTTGTTAATCTCTAAGTAAAGGAAAAAAAAAAAAAAAAACTTTCCTACTTTCAAATTCATAAGGTGATATCCCCTGTTACACAAAGAAAATGAGTAATACCCTAATATTTTTGACTGTTTGTATGGCTTTGCTATTAGGAAATTGACCTATCGTAGGGTAGTGGTTGCATCTTGCAGTCTTGTTTCTTTTACATATTTACTTACAAACTCCAGAGATAATTCAAAATTATCTGCGAATTTCAGCTGCATTCCACCTGTAGCCATTCACATCGTAATGACAGATTAGAGTACCAATAAGTATTGGGGATATCAAACCTATGAGTATGCTCATACATGTCTATCTCTCTCTCTCTCTCTCTCTCTCTCTCTGTGTGTGTGTGTGTGTGTGTGTGTGAGAGAGAGAGAGAGAGAGAGAGAGAGAGAGAGAGAGAGAGAGAGAGAGAGAGAGAGAGAGAGAGAGAGAGAGTTTGTACTTATACACTTTCGTATAGGTGTAATCATACCTGTGATACAATTTTCTAGGTGCCCTATTACTCAGAGATGATGGCTACAGGCGGATACCCATTAACATTTGTATTTAATTTTTACTTATCTCAGGAGTTTATATGCAGATTATCAAATAAATATTACTTCAAGATGCAAGAACTTTTCAACGTTATGATATTTATCATAAATGTCTTTGTCCCTGATCTGTGTAAAACCACTTTTTCCTAATGACTACTGCTCGAAATTAGAGCAAGGCCAATGCACAGGATATTTGTTAGAGGACTCACATCTTCCATCAAATCATATGACTACCGAGACTTTAGGATAAGATATTAAACAAATTATTTAAGAACGATGTATATCATAGAGAAGATTCAGGGTAAGGCTATGACCAAAAATGAGTGCCTGTTTTCTGGGCAGCAGCTTCACATAAAACATGATTATAAAGCAATGTGATGTTATTCCTGTAAATAAACATATAAATTGTATGATTTGTAAACATTAAAACGACAATAAAATGGAAATTAATGGTACCAGGAGCAGAGGAATGTTTGTATATGTCAGAGGGAATATACGTATGTGTAACAATACGAAAGTGTATGTGCGTGTGGGTAAATGAATATAGTGTGTCTAATAAAAAAAACCTGCAACGTTTTATAACATTAGCGGTACGTTGCAATATGACTCATTCGCATTTCATGTAATAGCCGAGCTTAAAATGTCAACAAGCTTGAAATTTCAAGCTAATTTAATTTTTTTACGCTTGGTAGTAGTAATTATTGTCGAAGTTATCACTTCGATATGAAAAGTTGAAAATTACTCGAGGTTTCCTACATATCTGACCGCACATAACAGAATGGTTTCATGTCTACGAAACCGAAAACAGCCTGTTCCTGACTTTTTATGTAACGTAGGTTGGTTAATTCCCATTTCCAGTCTGGACAGCTTCGCGACCTTATCTCCCCCCGTTAATTGTTTTCGCACTAAATAGGAATATTTAATTTGTTATATACAGCTGCAGTCTCCAACTACTATGACACCTGTCACCAAGGACAACCCAGATATGTTTTTTTTTTTTCATGCATACAGTTGAGGATTTACTTAAAACTTCTCAACGCGATTCCACGCGTCGTCATCCACTAGCGTTGTGCCTTCACCGAAAAAATAACCTTCGCCTGTAGGCTATTAATACGAATATATTCTACTAAGGATCATGTTACTTGCAAACATATGTATTCAGAATGATTGGCTGAAAAAAGTAAGACATATACGCGTAAATTCACAAATAGAGGCGTTGAATTACTGTTACATTGATTCCGCTGTGGGTGTGGATACCGGAAGAAAGAAACTGATGACTAATGGTGACTCACGGTGAGATTACTGAGAGAAGCTTCACGACAGCTAATGTTCTTATAATAATTACAGTAACTATTTACAATGTCTCCTTAGAATAGTAAAACGACTTTTAAACGTAAAACAACCATCTCTGTGGAATTCCATTGAGCAAGGAAGGACTTGCAATGGTTGTATATAGGGTTACGTATATATGTACTGTAGTTATATAGTTAAATGTTTTGCATGTATACTAAAACCATTGAAAAAAAATGTTTCTGATATTAGTCACGTTACTTGATGTCCCTAGTAATTTACATGTATACAGATCCAATAGATAATAACTTAACGCATTACATAACTAGTTACGTAATATCTTGGTAGGCCATGCTTTGATCATCCTCGCTTTCTCGCGCGCTCCAGCAGTAGTCGCTGTGTTGTTCTACTGAGGAGTCATATCACGCCGAATGACCTCGTTTTAAGCTCAAGCTTTTCATGTTTTATATATAGATATTATTAAAAGAAAATTTTGACCACCTGACATAAATTTATAGCTACAGTCGCGGCAATGGATCCTGACATGCTGGTTAGTGATTAATTTTTTCAACTTTGGAACTTTATACGGAAACGCAACTTAATTATAGTGTGATAGCAGTGTAATCAATATTGGTTTTACAGTGAATAGAGGTAGTACTGTGTCTGTATTACACAGACACGCGATCAGTAGGTGCTCTTCGAGGGCAAAGTATGACAAAATAACTAGTCCTGTAGCTCTTTTCCTTCCAGCGATGTTACTTGAATTAGAATCATACACTTAATAGTTATTACCGTCAGTGAATGCTGTAATAACAATTATCACTGAGCAGATTACAGTACAGGAAATTTTTAAATCGATATGAACGCAAACATTTCCCCTAGTAGTTCCGTCACAAATCGCTATTGAAGTAGTTTCAAATTTCAATTATCAGGAACATTCCAATATACTTAATATTTGGCGGTTTCATACGAACGTCGCTTTCATCCACATGTATTCGGGAAGGTGGAAGTACTGATAGGCCGGGCCACACACCAGTAAAGGCTCGGGCGATGTCAGGCTTCGCCTATCTCACTGAACTGAAGTGAGGGCACCAGCTGGCATATTATATGTTCGAGTGGGCGTATGTGGCACAGGCTCCCGTCATAGTTATAGCTCGGACTAAGCTCAGCTTCACATATCTAACCCTCGAATTAATCTCACTTGTCTGAGAGAGTCATAGGATTAGAGGATCTGTTGTTTAAATATAGATTATTTTCACAAGAAAAACAAAAAACAAACTAATGCAGTGTTTGGATTGTTAGTTGTAGTAGTAGGAGTAGCAGTAATTGTGGTTTTACCATGGTTGAATCTGTTATTGTATTCTTTGTATTATTATATGATCTTATTATTGATTATCAATATTTTATCATTATTATTTTGATTTTCTTTATTAGATTACTTATATTATTTTTTACTTTTTATTTTTAATTATTATTATTTAATTAATTTATTTATTATTATTGTGAATTTATTATTTTAATTGTATTATTATCTATTATTATTTTATTATTTATTATTCTGTTATTGTTAATATTTCTATTACTATTATTATTGAAATAATTATTATCATTATTATTACTATGATTAATAATTTTGATAATAGTAATACTTTTACCATTACTAATATAGTTTTACTATTACCAATACCGTTACAAATAATATTCCAAATATTATTGTTGTATACTGCTACTAATACCATTACAAGTTGTGTTTTATTCATTATGGGTACTGATAATGCTAGGTGATACCAAATCAGTCTATTGTTTTATTCATTATGGGTATTGATAATTCTGTTTTATTATTTTCTTTATTTGTTGCTATTTTTCTCATTATTTGATATTACCATTATTAGTAGTAGTGTAGTTATTGTAAATATCATCAATCATTTGTGTTTATTTTGTATTGTATTTTGATTAAAATCATTATTGTCATTATTATCAAAACTCAATTATGAAAGTTGATTTTTTTACTACCATAAGTGTTTTTTTGTTATTATATGTTAAAATACCAATATTCATGAGATCACTCCATTACTATAGATATTACCACAGTATTAATAGGTTAATACTGTGACAAAAACATTATTGCGAGAGTATTGATGACATTACAGTGTCATGATTATTAAACACTCCAATCATCATATGTCTTTAATTTACCTTATTAATGTATTATCAATCTAATAGCCAAGCAAGGACATCAAACTTTCTTTTGTAGATCGTATACATTTGAACTGCTTTTTATTTGACATAACTGAATGCAGAAAGGCCTCATGCAAATACAGACCAAGGCCATGCAAAGGACTACTGTTTGGGTTTTTTAGTCCATAATCCAGTCAATCCTGTTGCCATAGAGTCAGCATCTGTCTAGTATTTGCTCTCAAACCAGCAGTCTTACATGAGCTTTATTGTCGAAGTGTAATGACGAATTTTATATTTTTTGTATACTTTAGAAAAATAAAATTGTAAAATGGGAATTTTTATTTTTGTATTATTTGACCTAGTTTCACTTAATTCCACAGTACAGCCTGCGCAGTGGAAAAATTGGACGCATTGTGGTTACCAGCCTGTTAGCAGTGGTTCTGGTGTACACCCTTGTGCTCAATGGCCTTGCTGGACCAGGTTTATGTAAGTCAGTTTGTTAATTTGTATATTAGCTTGCTCGGGTAAACATATTTTATATATTTTCTGAACCAATTGGTGTTAGTAGCATATTTTGCCCTATGAAGCTGTCATGATATCAAGTTAGCTTAACATTTTTTTCTTAACCCAGTGCCGATGGGAAAATGTTCCATTCATTTTAGTAGTGTTTCTGCACATAGATGGATCTGCCAGTGCTTAGTCTCAAAGAAGTCATTTAGTAGATCTTGGGACCTCACCTTTCCTTGAAATATATATATATTTTTTTTTTTACTAATGTTAGCAATATTGAGTTATTTTTGTTGAAGACATTACAATTACTATATTGTTACTGACATTTTTTTTACTTTTTTACTTTTGTTGGATTTCTTGGCTATCAACCAGCGGCATGTGGCCAAGGTTATTAAGCCAATGGATCCTATTTATTCTTTCAATCTAAATAAGGTCATAAAGTTTTGTCTCCCTTAGAAAAGCTATTACTTTACTTATTATTTTTTCATTATTTGATAATATATTTGATAAAGTATAATTGATATTATTTATTCTGAAATGGTTTTTGATTTTTTGTCTGTTATTGTATTTATGGCATGTTATAAAAATGTGGTATATTGTAAGGTTTAATGTGCAATATGGGCAGTGTGGAGGGAATCTTTTTTCTATGTAGGGAGTGAGGTGGGTCAATCTTGTAGTATTGACTCGAAGACGAGCCAATACCACCTCCTCCCTTCTATTTTTTCTGTGGGATGTGTCCCACATTTCAATGTCCTGTCTGATTTTATTAGGTAGTTGCAGGTTGGTCCACTAACTTTGCCACAGGAGATGGATTTTTGCTTTTATAAGAGACACAAAACACCTGAGAACTGTCCGGACTATGCTAAGGTCCAGATCGTCAGTTGACCCGGCTAGTCGGTCAGCCTGTTCATTACCATGGATACCAGAGTGGCCTGGCACCCATATCAGCTTCATTGATTTGTTGGCACTATGTAGCTTACGAATGATATTACCCAGCAGTTCATTTTGAGTGGTTTCTAGTGATTTAATGGCTTTAAGTGAACTTAATGAATCAGAAAAAATGACTATTCTATCGTGGGTCGTCGATAGTGCAAAATCAATGGCTTTATCAATTGCAAAAAGTTCGGCAATAAAGATCAATGTATGATTCAGCAGTCTGAATCTCAACTCGCATTCATTCGACCATACACCTGCACCCACTACTTGCTCGGTCTTGGAGCCGTCGGTATATATATGAAAAAATGGAAGATGTTTTATAAGGATCTCTCTGAACCTCTGGTATACCTCCACCTCCGGCGCCATGGCCTTGGTCGATGGAAGCCAAGCTTCCATGATGGAAAAATTGGGGGTTTCCCATGGCGCTGTATTTGTATGAACCAGGGTATCGATGGTAGAGAGATCTATACCGACTTTAAGGATGAGGTCGTGGAGTCTTTCAGTAAAGGGCCTAATGGCTCCATTACCGTTGGGGTGGCTCGGGTCTCGAGCCACCTTCACGGCATAGGTCAGCGCCAGCTGGCCGTGTCTGAGTCGGAGGGGAGGTACTCCTGACTCCACCTCTAGACGCTCAATCCTTGTGCATTTGAGGGCTCCAAGACAACTATGCACACATGCATTCTGCACAACATCCAAACCTTTCAAAGTTGAGGCCGGTGCCGAACCATACACGATTGACCCATAGTCTACTTTAGACCTAATCAAGGCTTTATATATCATTAGCAAAGACTTTCTATCAGCTCCCTGTTATTGATATTTTTTTATTTTTTTACTTTTGTTGGATTTCTTGGCTATCAACCAGCGGCATGTGGCCAATGTTATTAAGCCAATGGATCCTATTTATTCTTTCAATCTAAATAAGGTCATTAAGTTTTGTCTCCCTTAGAAAAGCAATTACTCTTCGTATTATTTTTTCATCATTTGATAGTATATTTTTTATTGTAAATTCTTTATTTATAGTTCTGAAATAATTCTGGAGTTGTTGTCTATTGTTATTGTATTTTTGGCAGTATCTTATAATATGTCTTATTGTTATGGTGGTGTTGCAGTCTTGGCATTGAGGGGGAAATGTCTTTTCGATGTAGGGAGTGAGGTGGGTCAGTCTTGTGGCGTTGACCCTTAGGTGGGCCAACACCACCTCCTCCCTTCTGTCTTTTCTGTGGGCTGTGTCCCACACTTCAATATTTTGCCTGATTTTGTTAGGCAGTTGCAGGTCGGTCCACTCACTTTGCCGTAGGAGATGGATTTTTGCTTTTATAAGAGACACAAAACACCTGAGATCTGTCCGGACTATGCTAAGGTCCAGATCGTCAGTTGACCCGGTTAGTCGGTCAGCCTGTTCATTGCCATGGATACCAGAGTGGCCTGGCACCCATATCAGTTTGATTGATTTGTTGGCACTATGTAGCTTACGAATGATATTACCCAGTAGTTCATTTTGAGTGGTTTCTAAGGATTTAATGGCTTTAAGTGAACTTAATGAGTCAGAAAAAATGACTATTCTATCGTGGGTCGTCGATAGTGCAAAATCAATGGCATTATCAATAGCAAAAAGTTCAGCAATAAAGATCGATGTATGATTCGGCAGTCTGAATCTCAACTCGCATTCATTCGACCATACACCTGCACCCACTACTTACTCGGTCTTAGAGCCGTCGGTATATATATGAAAAAAAGGTAGATGTTTAATAAGGATCTCTT
>NW_020870688.1:597568-602568 GCF_003789085.1 Penaeus vannamei
TCGGGGTCTGGACAGCGTTTGTCCATCTCGAACAAGCAAAAAATAATTATAATGATAATAATAATAATGATAATAATAAATATAATAATGAATAATAATAATTAATAATAATAATAATAATAATAATAAAATCATAACCAGATTGTCCGGCCGGGCGGGAGCAGGGAGGAGCGCCACCACATACACATAAAAGATAAATTATGATAAAAAAAAGGGGCATGAAGGTAGAGGGAAGGGCGATCAGAGGATAGTTTGTTGGCGCGTCATTCTTCTTCTTTCTTCCTATTCCTTTGTTCCTTTGTTTATCTTTCCTTTTTTTTTTCTTTTTTTCTTCTTTTATCATTCTTTTTCTTTTTCTTCTGTTTTTAATATTTATTGAAACCAGAATTGCTTCAGGGGCGATGCGGAAGCAAAAGTCACGAGTTTGCTTTCGATGATGGGGCGAAGGGCGAGGAGGTGGGGAGGTGGGAGGCGGAGGGGGAGAGAGAGAAGCAAGCACAAGCAAGCATAAAGCAAGCTGGAGTGGCAACCGGCGGCTCCGGGGTTTGCGATGTGGCCGCCGGGACACGGGTTGGGCCAGGTGTTGAAAAGAACGGGTTGGGGTGGGCGGGGTGGAGGGGAAGGGGATGGGGGGGGGGCGGCAATGGGCGTGTGACTGCGGGGAGCGGAGGAGGCGGCACCCCCGCTTGGCCCGCAATGGTATTAATCCGTGAGCCACGCCCGTTATCTATTTGTTATTTCTTTTTTCTTCTTTTTCTTTTTTTCCTATTTCGTTTATAACCTTTCTTTTTTTTGTTTTTATTTTTTATATTTTTGGCTGTGCGTTATGGCTTGTTCCTTTTCTTCTTCTTCTTCTTCTTCTTCTTCTTCTTCTTCTTTTGCTGTACGTCGTCCGTGTCTTATCGGGGGTCTGTTCCTTTGTCTTCTGTCTCCTGTCTTCTCTCTCTTTTTATTTACATCTATCGACCCGAGGCGCTGTCAGCTGTCTGTCGCTCGCGGGCTCTGTTTACTCGCTCCCGCTTCTTGCTCGTCGCGAATGCTTGCACGTCGTCAGGCGCTTGTTACTCGTGTCACGCCGGGGCTGGATTTTTTTTTTTTTCTTTTTCGTTATTGTTATTGTTGTTTGTTCTTTTGTTTCATTCGTTTTTTCTTCTTATTTATTTATTTATTTTATTTTATTTCGTTGTTTTCTCTTTTTTCTTCCTTTCTTTCTTTTCTTTGGTTTTCTTCTTAAGTTTTTGTCTTTCTTTGGTTTTCTTTTCTGAGGAAGAGGTGTTGAAGCGGCCCTTCCTTGACATGTTTCTTCTTCTTTTCTTTCTTCCATTCGTTTTCTTTTCTTCAAGAGGGAGAGGTTGTGAAGCGACCTTTCATGTTTTCTTCTTTTCTTTTCATCATCCTTTCGATCTCTTCCTTTTCGTTCTAGAGGGAGAGACTTTAAGCGACCTCCTGAATCCCCGACCCGGTCGTGATTTGAGCCTGGTATCGCTCGGTCGTCTTCGTATTAAGCTTTCTCTCTATTCTTTCTGCTGTTGTGGTTGTGATAATGTTCTTTCTTCTTTCTTCTGTCTCTCTCTTTCTCTCTCATTTCTCTCTCTCTCTCTCTCTCTCTCTCTCTCTCTCTCTCTTCTCTCTTCTATCTCTCTCTCTCTCTCTCCTCTCTCTCTCTCTCCCTCTCTCTCTCTCTCTCTCTCTCTCTCTTCTCTCTCTCTCTCCTCTCTCTCTACTCTCCTTCTTCCTCTCTCTCTCCTTCTATCCCTCCTCTCTCCCCTCTGCTCCCTCCCCCTCCCCCTCCCCTGCCCTCTCCCTCTCCCTCTCCTCTCTCTCTCTCTCTCTCTCTCTCTCTCTCTCTCTCGTCTCTCTCTCTCTCTCCCCCCCTCCCTTCCTCCCTCCCTGTTTCTTTCTTCTTTCTCTCGCTCTCTCTCATTCTAGCTTTCTAGCTTTCCCTTTGTGTTTGTTTTTGTGCGTGCGCGCGTGCGCTACCACTCCCCGGGACATGCAAAGATAAAAATTGTGTTGCGCGGGACGGAGAGCACTGTAAATATTGGCAAGTGGCTTCCTGCCCTCTTAAAGTCGCTTCCTTTTCCTCCAACTGCGCGTTCTTGGGGCTAAGGAGCTGGTGCTGAGATTACGTGTAAAGTGTGTATTTTCATCTCCCTGTCTCCCACGGGAACGCGCCCGCCGTCTGGTCGAGTAAACATTATGAAAAGATGCGAGGTGCGTCTGGAGGTGTCCGTCAGCTCCGTATGGAAGCTGTCTCCTTTTTTTTTTCTTCTTTTTTAACTTTGATACCAACACACACTTTCTCTTTCTTTATTTCTTATTTCTCTCTCTTTCTTTCTTCTCCTTCTTTCTTTCTTTCTTTCTTTCTCTGTCTTTCTTTATTTCTCTCTCTCTCTCTCTCTCTCTCTCTCTCTCTCTCTCTCTCTCTCTCTCTCTCTCTCCTCTCTCTCTCTCTCTCTCTCTCTCTCTCTCTCTCTCTTCTCTCTCTCTCTCTCTCTCTCTCCTCCCTCCTCCCCTTCTCCCCTTCTCCCACTCTCCTATTCCCCCTCTCCTTCAAGTCTTCTCTCACTCTCTCCTCTCCTCTCCTCTCCTCTCCTCATTTACCCTCGCTGACCCATCCGTTATGTATCATATTTATGAAGGAAAGGGTATTTCCATCCACCGGCCGCCACTAAATCTCTCTTGCCTTCCGAAAGTAGTCTTTACATAGTTAACTTGTTGCATAATTGAGTTGCACATTTGCATGAGTTACGGGTACGGTCGCGAAGAGTGTTGAAAGTTTGTATTTTATTTTTTTCTTATTAATTCTTTATTTATGATTATCTTATCGTGTTGTTATTATTATTATTTTATTCAGTTATATCGTTTTATCATGCGTAAATTTTTTTTTTCTTTCTTTCTTCTTTTTTTCCGACCGTGACGCGTTTGTTTAAAATCGCAAATCGGGTGGCAGGGGGAGAGGGAGGGGGGGGGGGGGCCTAATATCCCCCTCATTTTATTCCTCCCATTTGCGTTTATTGGGCGTTTATCTCTCGCTTCCCACGTTCGATTCGGGCGTGGGCGTGGGGAGCGTGGAAGGTCTCGCGTCGCGGCAGCATCGCAGTAACCGTAGGCGCGGGAGGGGGAGGGGGGGTTCTTCACGCCTGTCATTGCCACGCGCTCGAGATGCTTCCGCGGGCGTGCGGGCGGCTGGGAGGGAGGGGGATAAGATGGTGGCGCCCCGCTTGGGGGGTTTTGCTGGGGGGCGAGAGGGATTGCCATTATCGGCTTGATTGTCTCGCGGCTTCTTAATCAGCCCCATTGCTCGCTGCAGGCATTGATTGCGCCTTCAAGCAGCGGGGCGGTGACGTCAGCCCGAAGGAGGGCTCGGCTGAGGGGCTGCGGGCGGCGTTCGGGACGCGGCGGCGGGCGGGAACGCGGCGCGGAGGAGGAGGAGGAGGAAGGGCGGCGGGGCGCTTGCAAGTAGGAGGGAGCGGAAGGCGTGCTTGGGGAGGAGGAGGGGGAGGGCGCGAGTACTGCGAGGGAGGGAAAGGATTTTGTGTGTGTGCGCGTGTGCGTGCAAGGTTGAGCACGAGCCGATGTCCTTTGTTCTCCAGTTTCACTTAATGGGTAAATAGCTTTTCAGCTTTTTATGTTTTGTTTTTCGTTTTCCTTTTCTCTCGGGTCGCGCCATTCCGCTAATTGATTGCTACTGCGCAGGGGGAATCCTCCTTCCCCCCCCATCCCCCTCCTTCGTTTTTTCTTTCATTTTCTTTTGATTTTTTCCTTACAGATTCTTTTATCTTTTTTTTTTTCGTTTTTCGTTTTTACTTTCATTTTCTTTTCATTTCTTTCTTTTTTTTCGCCCCTCGTTTCCCTCTTGTTGTTGTCTTCTCGCTGGCGTCGGTTCGTATTTTGCGCATGTTGCGTAATCTTCCGCGTGCAGGAATTCCGTGGGCGTAATTACACTCTCATTATGCTTACGCAATCATCATTAGCGCGTTCGGGTCTCGCCTTTCCGCTCCGAGGATCTGGAACAGTGCGGGCGCCACTTCCATCGTCGCCTCTTCTCTTCTTCTTTTTCTTCTTCTGTTTCTTCTTTCTTCTTTTCTTATTTTTCTCTCCTTCTTCTTTTTCTTATTATTATTTTTTTTCTTTTCTTCTCCTTCTTTTTTTATTATTTTTTTCTTTCTTCTTTTTTCTTATTATTATTTTTTTTTCTCTCTCTCTCGATTCGATTATAGAGACGGGTGATTCGATTTGAAATTGTTGGCTATGATTTAGATGCCTTGATAAAAAAAAGTTTGTGTGTTTATGTATATGAATATGTCTGTATATATATGTACATACATACACATAAATACATATATATTATGGATGTATGTATGTATATCTACTACTTTTAAAATATTTCGACGTGCGTTTGGATACATGAGATCGTAAATAAAGAATTTCTCGAATGGTTATTGGATCAGAAAATTTTCTCTCTTCTCCCTCCCTCCCTCCCTCCCTCCCTCCTCTCCTCTCTCCTCCTCCTCCTCCTCCCTCCCTCCATTCCTCCTCCTTTCTCCTCAGTGCCTCCCCCATTCCTCCTACTCTCTCCTCCTCCTCCCTCCTCCTCCAGTGCCTCCATTCCTCCTACTCTCTCCTCCTCCTCCCCTCCCTCCATTCTCCTACTCTCTCCTCCTCCTCCTCCTCCTCTCCGCCTCCTCCTCTACTCCTCCTCCTCCTCCTCCTCCTCCTCCTCCTCCTCCTCCTTCCTCCCCCAGGCGTCGCAGCGTGAGGCGAGTCGAGAGCCCCGTTCTTGCGTCGCCTCCTGCGCCTTCGCCGTCGCCTTCCCCCTTCCGCTTTATCTCGCCGCGTCATCTGGAGGCGACAGTCCGTCCTCCCGACACAGGAAGCGCATTTTTCTAATTAGCGAAGGGGGGTCGTTGTTTGCGCGGGGTGGCGGGTCGTCGCTTTTTTTTTTTTTTAGTTCCCCCTGCGAAGGTATGGGATCGCGTTTTCTTTGGCAAGGGTGG
>NW_020870688.1:612568-640068 GCF_003789085.1 Penaeus vannamei
CCTCTCTCTCTCTCTTCTCTTCTACCCCCTCTCTCTCTCATCTCTCCACTTCGTCTCCTCATCTCTCTCCCTCTCTCCTCTCTCTTCCTACTCAACCTCTCTCTCTCTCTCTCTCTCTCTCTCTCTCCCCTCTCTCTCTATCCTCTCTCTCTCTCGCTCCCTCTTCTCTCTCTTCTCTCTCTCTCTCTCCTCTCTCCTCTCTCCTCTTCTCTCTCGTCTCTCTCTCTCTCTCTCTCTCTCTCTCTCTCTCTCTCTCTCTCTCTCTCTCTCTCTCTCTCTCTCTCTCTTCTCTCTCTCTTCTTCTCTCTCTCTCTCTCTCTCTTCTCTCTTCTCTCTCCCTCTCTCTCTCTCTCTCTACCCCCTCTTCCTCTCTCTCCTCTCCTTCTTCTTCATTCTTCTCTCCACCTTCCTCACCCGACGGCCAGTCCTCTTCAATGAACCCCAAACTTCTCCTGCCAACCTCACCCGCACGCACTCGCACAGCGGGGAGGCGGCCTAACACTGGATAGTTTCCCCCTTTTTATGTGCATGAGTTTTGCGGTACGTCAAGTGCGTGTGGGTTGAGGCCCTCCTCTCCTCCCTCCCTCTCCTCTCCCTCCCCTCCTTCCTCCCCCTTAAGCCGTTGTTCCGCCGTCGCCTCGCAGGAGGAGGGAGGGAGGAGGGTAGGAGGAGGAGGAGAGGAGGAGAGAAGGAGGATCGCGTTGCTCAACTTTCTCCTACGACCTTCGCTTCCCTCATGACGGGTTCCAACATTGTGCATTGTCACCGCAGCGAGTCGTCCTGAAGGGGGGTGGGGTGGGGAGGAAGGCGGTGGAGGGGAGAGTAGGAGGGAGGGAGGGGGGAAGGTATTAACTGTATTGTATTCCGCGCGATTTCCCCGTGGCTTCATCCTTCTTTCCCCGTTTTCCTTGGGGCCCGAAGGAGGAGGAGGAGGAGGAGGAGGAGGGGCGGCGGAAGGATAGCCGCTGCCCGTCTCCGTCTTTTTTCTTCGCCGCGTTGGGTTTAAAGCCACGAAGACGAGAGTAAGACTCGCATGAACTTTTGCCATGCGGCCGCCTCGCCTTTCGCTATCTTCCATCGCTGGCGGTTAATAGTTGCCGGTGTGCGCCGCCGCGGGCCTGGTCTGGTTCCTGTGGGTGCCGGATATTCGTTCGTTAAGCATATCTTGCAGAATTTCCTGTTTCTCTTTTCTCTTTATTGTCCCAGATACGTAATCGCATTGTCGGTCCGTGCGTGCGTGCGTCTGTGCCGATTGCCGACGCGCTTCGACTTGGAATGGCGATGTGCATGTGGGGGATCTTGCCGGCGTGGAGTCGGTCGGCCGTCGAACGGGGGCCGCGCGACGCCAGCGCTTCGGTCGCTTGGTTTATGGGGCTGCGTCGGCGGCGGACGGAGCGCACGCAGCGAGAGGGGGGGGGGGAGCCTTTTTTCCGTCGGTTTTTATTGGGCGCCGATTGTTCGAGGGGCGAATTGCGAGCGCTTTCTGGGTCACCGGTGAACAGAAGTGGTTTTCCGGCGCGGGCGGGCGGGCGGGCGGGCCGTGTCCCTGTCTCTGGTGGCAGCAGGAGCGCCGCGGTGAGCAGTATTGCAGCTCGAGGGGGCGGGTGGGTAGCAGGCATGGGGGGGGGGCACGAAGCCTGTGTTGCGACACCCCTTGACAGCGGCCAGCCTTAGGGGGGGTGAGGCCGCCAGGTGCTCGACAACCAGTACCTGCAGGTTTTTGCGCTATCGGGCAGGTAAATGCAGGCACGAAGGTTATCGCTTGAGCCTTGCTCGCCCGCATGCTCAGCCTCGCATTATTTCGTATTCGTGAGGAGAAGATGAGGATCGCTCTGTACTTTTGGCCTTTTGGGGGCGTCGGCGCGGGGGATAATCATCTTCTCGTGCGGTTCGCTAATGTAATTAAATTTCGGTTTTAAAAAAGGGGCCGGCGTTTGGGATCCGACTTTTGAACACCTCCGCGTTTTGCATCTTTAATGGGCCTCTCGCCTCCGCTGTTGGTTCGAACGCGCCGTGAAATTGCCTGGTACTTTTTTTCCCCCTTGCCTTTGATTTGAGAATGGGTTTTGTCAGTCTTTCTACTAATTAAAGCGCCGGGGTATGAATGGAAGGGGTGAGGCCGCACCTGGGGTCCGGGCGGGACGTGGAGGGCATCTCGCCGGGGTTTTAAAGGGCCTCGGCGATGACTGGACGTGCCTTTCATGGGCTCCTCCCGTCGCTCGCTCGCTCTCTCTCGTCTCTTTCCTCTCTCCTTGTCTCTTTCTCTCTCTCTCTGTCTCTTCTCTCTTTCTCTCTTCTCTCTCTCTTTCTCTCTCTCTCTCTCTCTTCTACTCTCTCTCTCTCTCTCTCTTTCTCTCTCTGTCTCTTTCTCTCTCCTCTCTCTCACTCACTCTCACTCTCATCCTCTCACCTCTTCCCCTCCCTCTTCCTCCTCTCTCCTTCTCCTCCTCCTCCTCCCACCTCTCTTCTCCTCCCTCTCCCTCCTCTCCTCCCACCTCTCTACTCTCTCTCCTTCTCCTCTCCCTCTCCCTGTCCCCTTACCCCCCCCCATCTGAAATCGCGATGGCCCCTTGCGACTCGGCCGGCACTCCGCCACGCCAATCCATTCTTTCCCCGTCTGTGGCCAGGATTTATCACCAGACGTCAATGTTTATGGCGAAGATTCGCTGCAGTTCGTCATGCTGATGGCCATTACCTGGTTCGCGGTTCGTTGTGTATCGCGGAGAGAGAGATGAGAGTGAGTTAGGGAAAGAGAGAAAAGAGAGGAGAGAGAGGAGGGAGAGAGAGAGACCCGGGTGCGTCTATATTTCGGCGATCTGTCTCCTGGCCGCGGTTTGGTTTTCGTTTCGGCGGTACGGTTGGGTGATGTTAAATAATATCCCTTTCGCTCTTTTTTTTTTTTTCTTTTCTTTTTTTTCTCTCTCTCTCTGTTCTCGTTTGTTTTCGTCGTCTTATTCTCTCTTTTTTTCATTTATCCTCTATCTTTCTCCTTCCTCTTTATTTATTGTTTCTCTCCTTTTTTTTTTTTTTCTTTTTCTTAACCCCCTCCCTTTTATTCCTCTCTCTTCCCCTCCGTTCTCTTCTCTCTCTCTCTCTCTCTCTCTCTCTCTCTCTCTCTCTCTCTCTCTCTCTCTCTCTCTCTCTCTCTTCTCTCCTCCTCTCTCTCTCTCTCTCTCTCCCTCCCTCCCTCCCTCCCTCTCTCCTCCCTCTCCCCTCCCCCGTGGCCGCGGCGGAGTGAAGGGTCTTGGGCGAGGCGCGTCATGACCCACATTAGTCTGACCCGCCGTCGCTGTGCCGCCGTGTACGTACCTGGGGGGCGGGGCGGCGGGAGGGGGTTGTTCGCCCTTTTCTTGCTCAATAGTCGCCCAGTATGCTCACGTTCTTTTATGTCTTTCTTTATTTTTCTATGTCTTTTTTCTGTTTTGCTTTTGCTTCTTTTACCCTTTTTTTCTGTCTGGGCTTTTCTTTTTTTTTCTGTCTGTTATTTTATTTTATTTTATTTTCTGCCTTTCTCCCATCTTTTCTCTCTCTCTCTCTCAGTTCCTCTTCTCTTTTTCGCAACTGATTTCATTCATTGAATTGTCGGATCATATACATTGTTCACATACTGTGATTGTGTCCTTAAAAGAGACGAGGAGAGAAGAGAGAGAGAGAGAGAGAGAGAGAGAGACGTAGAGAGAGAGACCGTACGTATTAGGTAACCCCCCCCCCCCCCTGTGCTTGTCCCCATCGCCAGGTCCAGCTGTTCTTGACCCTTGCTCCCCCCTCCGTCTTGGGTGGCGACGTTTCCATTCCTGGGTCCTTTCTCCTCGTCCTTCTTCATCCTTCGTTCCATCTTTCCGTTTTCCTTTTTTTTTCCATCTTTATTCATTTTTTTTCTTCTTCTTCGATTTTTTCATTGCTTTGTTATTTGGTTCTGTTCCTTCTTGCTTGATTTTTCCCCTTCTCTTTTCCTTTTTGTCCTTCATTCATTTCCTTATTTTTTTCTTTTCTTTCATACCTTTATCTATCCCATGTCTTCTTTCCTTCCCTTCTTAATCCATCCTCATCTCCTTCCTTTCCTTCCATTTCCTTTCTCCTTCATTTTTCCTTCTTTCTTCCTTTTCCTTCCTTGATTCACCCCCACCTCCTTCCCTTCCCATCTTCCCATTTCCTTTCTCCATTCATTCTCTTCTCTTCTTCCCTTTTTCCTTTCTTCCCTCATTCCATTCTCCTTCCCTATCCTTTACCCCCTTTTTCCTTCATTCATCCCCTTCGCCTTTTCCCTTTTTCCTTCCTCGATTCACCCCCACCTTCCCTTCCTTCCCTTCCTCCTTCCTCCTTTTCCTTTCTCCATTCATTTCTTCTCTTCTTCCCTTTTTCCTTCATTCATCCCCTTCGCCTTTTCCCTTTTTCCTTCCTCGATTCACCCCCACGTCCTTCCCTTTCCTCCTTCCCTTTCCTCCTTTTCCTTTCTCCATTCATTCCTTTTCCTTCCCCATTTTCACGCCCACGGACGGCCCCCTTCGTGCCCGCCCACAGATTCACTTCGACTGTTGCGTGTCGAGAGGGAAGGAGGAGGGGGGGAGGGGGGGAGGTGGAGGGGGTGGAGAGGTGAGGTGGAAGGGGGGGGGAGGGGAGGTGGGAAGGGGGAGAGGGGAGGGGGAAGGGAGGGAGGGGAAGGGGTGGGTGGAGAGGGAGAGGAGGGGAGGGGGGGAGGGGGGAGGAAGGGGAGGGAGGGGGGGTCTTTGTTATGCGCGCCGGGACTGGCAGTGATTGCAGACTCCAGCTGCAGCGAGCACCGTCTAAAGAGTGAAATTGCTGCGCGGGAGGAAGTCGGCAGTCTTCAGGAAGGATGAGTCAGCGTTTACGGTTTACACAGACAGCACGCACCGTAATGATGGTGGTGGTGGTGGTGATGGTGATGCTGCGTGAGGCTGTGCGGCTGCTAATTGTTTCCTCTGTTTGAGTTCGTTCTCGAAAGTGTTTTTGGAGCTTTGTGTGTGTGTGCGTGTGTGTGTTGTCTTTTTGTACTGTGTTGTGTGTTATTAGTTTGTTTTTCTGTCAGCGGTTATTATTGTATGTTCGTATTTGTGAAGTGCATGGAGTGTAGTAGCAATTGCATTCTTTCCTTTTCTTCTTATTTTCTTTTATTCTCCATTTCTGTCTGTCTCTCTCCTCTCTCTTTTCTTTCTTTCCTCTCTTTCTCCCTCCCCTCTCTCTCCTCTCTTTCTCCTCTCTCTCCCTCCTCTCTCTTGTCTCTCTTTCCTCTCTTTCTCCCTCCCTCTCTCTTTCCTCTCTTTCTCCCTCCTCATCTTTCCTCTTTCCTCTCTTTCTCCCTTCCCTCTCTCTTTCCTCTCTTTCTTCCTCATTTCCCTCTTTCTTCCCTCCTCTCTTCCTCTCCCTCTCTCTCTCTCTCCTCTCTCCCTCCTCCCTCTCCCCCTTTTCCCCATTTTCCTCTTGCCCTTGCCCTCATTCGCTGGACCCGCAGAAGAGAGCCAACGCCGCCTTCCTCATCGCCGCCTACGCCGTAAGTAGAAGCAGCCTCTAAGCGCCTTTTTCCCTTTGGTCCACGAAGCGTAGAAGCCTCTAAGCGCCTTTCTCCTTTTGGTCGCTCACTAACCCTGACTTCCGCTTGTTCCTCATACGCCGTAAGTAGAAGCAGCCTCTAAGCGCCTTTTCCCCTTTGGTCCACGAAGCGTAGAAGCCTCTAAGCGCCTTTCTCCTTTTGGTCCACGAAGCGCTCGCCACTACTTCCCTGGGCTGACCCTTGAGGCGCCGCGGTCTCGATCCAGCCCGTTCACTGTTTTGTTTTGGTTGTTTTGTTGTTTTTGTTTTGTTTTGTTTTTCGGTTCTTGCAAAGCGGGAATTCCTCTCTTTTGAAATGATTCTTTCGTGGCACCATCTCCGCATGTTCGTAGATTATTATTTGTGTCGATATATATACATATATACTGTATATACACTTTTTTTAAATGCCGACTCGTAATTTGTATAAATAGAGGGTTACTTCACCTGGTTTTAACACTTTTCTTGGTCATGGTTACCCTTGAGTAGTGCTGTAAAATCTTGCGTGTTGTGTTTACTTATTCTAATCCGTGTTTCGTTTGCATTGACGCAACACTCTGCAGCGCGAGGGACCCTGGATGTGACAGCCTCGTTCGCACACGCTCATATCCTCTCCGTCTGTCACTTTCCCTTTCACACGCACGCATACATGCCCAGGCAGTCACACTCACCGGCACATTCGCACGCACATCGCACACGTGAACACTAATATTCATTCTTTCTCTCTCTCTCTCTCTCTCTCTCTCTCTCTCTCTCTCTCTCTCTCTCTCTCTCTCTCTCTCTCTCTCTCTCTCTCTCTCTCTCTCTCTCTCTCTCTCTCTCTCTCTCTCTCTCTCTCTCTCTCCTCTCTCCTCCCCCTCCCCTCTTCCTCTCTCTCCCCCCCTCTTCCTCTCCCCTCCCCCTCTCTCTCCCTCCCCCCCTCTTCTCTCCCCTCCCCTCTCCTCTTCCTCCCTTCCTCTCCCTCCCTCCTCCCTCTTTTTCTTCCTCCTTTTCTCCGCTATGCCTCCTTAACTTTTATTTTTATTTTATTTTGTTGTTCCGTATCAGTCTCCTGCGTAATATATTTGCCTTCTAAACTAACCACTTGCAGCCTTGTATAGATAACATATTTTTTAAATATATTTTACTAATACTTTGCAAGATTGAATGTTTATTTTACCAACTAATCTACATTTCTCTTGATTGCATTGCCACTGCACTTTTTGAACATCAGTAGCCCTGTATTGCACCTCTTTTCTGTCCACAGGTTGTACTGTAGGTTATGAGCTGTACATTTTATGGTGTTTTGATCGGATATAACTCTGTACTTTATTGGTTTTTAGCTGCACTTAAACTGGGCAATTATTTGCTGCTTTTGTTTGTCACTGCAACACATGTACTCCTAGTGCACTAATCTTTTTTTTTCTTTTTTGGAACTCTCACGCTGTTTCTTTTGTGGAGGGGTCTGTACTCTGTCCTGTATTTTGTTTTTTAAATTCCTATTTTCCACTGTTCTGCTGTACGTAACGTGTTTCGTGAGGAAGACACAAATATAAAACCCTTTGCACCATCGTATTATTACCCTGAGTTGCACCTCGGAGTGTGTGAATTATTCCCCGCCTCTGCCGGCATTTCTGCAACGTCGGAGGGGAGAATTTGCAAGAGCAGCAGTCCCGCCTCGATAAGAGCTTTGGGAAGTTTAGATGAATCACGCTTCCCGGGGGACGCGAGGCTCCGGGAACGGCGTCGCGGGAGGAGGGAAGGAGGGAGGCGAAACAATGGGTCCTTTTTGGAATTTGCTTTTGAAGTCGTCGGGATTTTTTTCCTCGTTTTTTCCCCTCTGAGTAATAAAGCAAATCGGTGCCTTCTTTTCCTCGGCTTCTTCTCGGGTTCGGGAATGATCCGCTTGATTGATTCCCACTTCCCGGGAATCCTTTTTCTATGCATGGGAATCCCCGGAGGAAAGAGGGAGGATCTGTCGGGGCTTCCCCTTTCATCTGCAATTGCGCGGTTGTGAAGAGCGGATTACCGGGAGGGTGAATGAGCGGTGCCGAGCCGGAGATTGATTTTCACGGCCCGTTTCGGAGGTTCGGGCGGCGGGCAAGGCGGGGGCAAGGTCTCGGCTCGAGCACCGGGATCCGAGCTTGGTTTTGAAGGCTTGGGGTGTTTGTATTCTCTTTTTTGAGAGGTTTCGAGGTCGTTTTGGATTTGGGGTTTGGCTTCCGCTGGTCGTCCGTCCTCCCCCCACGTGCCGGACCCGAATCGCGGCGGAGGAGGAAGTGAGAATGCGCAATCGGGTGATATCGAATTCTTATCGCCTCGATTCAGTGGCTGGCGTCAGCATGCATGGCGAGGGTGGGGGTTGGAGGGGGGGGTTACAAGGTCGCTCCGGTCAGAGCTCGGGCGCTTGTCCTGTCTACGTTCATATAACCTTTAACCTGGGTGGTATTTTGAGATTGCAGTGGCGGTGGCTTCACGTTGGGCTCAGGGGCGTGTGTCGCAGCCCGGTCGCCTCGCCCGCCGTGTCTCTGAAGCCGAAATGAGAAGCGGGAAATGAAGCGGCTGACAGCTCGGATCCCCCGTGGCGCTGCGATGACGGGGCGGCCGGGGCGAGGGGTCCCAGGGGCGGTAATGGCCGAGCGTGAACGTCCTTTTCCATTAGCAGTGTAGTGACTGCGCCTGTGGCTTTTTATTAAGGGAATCCGCTGCGGGTTTCGCTGGCCGAGGGGGCCGACGGGACGCCCCCGCCCCGACGCATTACGGGGGGGCTTTTGGGTTCTTTAGATTTCGCGTCGGTGTGTTGATAGGCCTATGATGATTATGTTGTCCGGTTGAGTATGTTGAATGGGGTGGGGGGGGGGTGCCCTGTGTCTAGATTGAAGTGTTCGGATTCCTCGTCGAGGTGAAGCATGTAGGAACCCCCCCCCCCTCGGTGCAGGCACGCGGCGTTGGGGCAGGAGGGCGTTGTTCCCGAAGCTGCCTCCCGCATAACGTCATGCGATAATGGGTTTCGCAGGAGAGAGGGCATCGTTTCAGGCCCTCTCTCCCCCCCCGCCGTCTTCCCCGGGCGAACAAGGGCATTGGTGCCGGTTTCCACACCCCGCCCACGTGTTCGGCGGAAGTGAAAGTAACATCTAAGGGCGGCCGCAGCGGGGGGAGGGGGGGCCGGCACGGGCGCCCCAAGCACTCCGCGGTGAAGGGCGGCGTACCCGGCGCGTAGAGTCATTGACCCCGGGTGGTGCCATGCCCCCCCCCCCCTGCTTGACCAACTTAGATTGATAGAGAGCATTCCTTTCGTATTTGCTGGGCGATCGTTGATGTTTATTGCGTTCTCTCTCTGTCTGTCAATGTGCGTGTATATACACTGTATGTGTGTCTGTGTACGTGTGTATGTACTTGTGTGTACTTATGTATGTATGTATATACATACATATATACAGGTATTTAGATACAGATATAGATATATACACACGTGCTTATATAAATAGATAGATAGAGAAATTGATAGATGTAAATATATAGATATCTATATATACATATATATCTATAGAGATAGACATATATATATATATATATATATATATATATATATATATATATATACACACACACACACACACACACACACACACACATACATATATATAATATATAAATATATACAAACCTTGTATATCAGCATATGCATGTGCGAGCGTCTCCGAGCCCTTCGCAGCCATTCCCCGAGCGCCAGCCTGGTCGCTTCCCCGCCCGTGTCACCGTATCCCGACGACCTCCAAGTGGTTCCATTAGGCGACGGCGCGCCCGCAATTCCGCCCATACGGCATTGTTCGCGGCGCCAGAGTGGGTTTCAGCCTGGCTCTCGTCGCGGCTCTAGATCTCCGTCCCTTGTGCCAGAGGAGAGCCCCGTCACGTTCTCGTCGCTCTTTTACGCATAATTACGTTCACTCGTGGCTAATCGGGAGGGAAACGGCGCTAGTTGCAATTCCTGTCGCTTTCCTGCAATTAGGACTATTTATTTCTTCTTTGTTTCGTTCTCCGTTTAAGTATCTCTGTCAATCTTTCTTCGGCCTTTATTCCCTTTTATTCTCTCTCGCCTGCGCTTCCCCGGGGAAATCTGTGCACCTGTCCCCGTTGTGGAGCGCATGGCAAACGCTTGCATGTTAGAACGGCTTATTGTGTTAGCCGAGTTTCATTTGAAATATGACGTTGTCGCGCGTGTATTTTTTATGAGGGAGTCGCGGCTGGCGGAGGAGGAGCGGGCGGGCAAGCGGGCAGGGAGGGAGGCGGGCTGGCCGGAGTACAATTGCCCCGCGCTATCTGGAGGGCCGGAGCGTAGGAGGGGGCGCCGACCTACATTACGCTTGCAATTAGTTGCTCGTGTGTTGCCCCGGGAAGGGTTTGCAGGCTTCGGATGCCTTTGCGTGGCGTGTGCGGGCGGGCGGGCGAGTGAGTGGCGGGTCGACGAATGGCTTATCGAGTTCCGTGAGAGGATAGTATACGCCGCCTCTACTCTGTCGTTATTCCATCGATTGACACAGTTCGCCGCCCCCTGGAATGCTGCTGCTGCTTTTTCTCTCTCTCTCGCTCGGCTCCTTTGTACGGCTTACTGCGCATTTGCGTTGGGGTGCCGTCGTGGGGCTCGCTCTGGTTGTTGTTTCTTGGAATATGAAAGGTTAATCTTTGCGGGGCTGTGAGGCGTTGTACTGCCAGTGAACTCTGTGGCGTTCTTGCATGGCTGTGATTGGGGCGAATACCCTTCCCCTCCTCCTTCTCCTCCTCTTCCCCCCCCCCATCCTCTCGTCACTTACAAGTGATGAGTGGACGAAGAAAAATGCCAGGGGGCGCTCGGAGTGAGGGGGAGGGGGAGTGCCACACTGACGCGGCGCCTGCATGGGAAGGAAGGATTTCGCCGCCGTGATTGCGAGGAGCCGCCGCCGCGCACCTGTGGTTGCCGGAGTCTCCCATTGATCGCAGGACGCCGATTCCTAGGGGCAGGGCCGTGGGCTGCTCACGTGGGCCAAAGGGGCTGGAATCGGCGGCAGAGGGGATGCGAGAGCCGCCGGCCCTTCGGCGCCCGGGCCGGGGCTCGCTCTCGGAATTCGAGGGCCGTTCTCGAGGGCGCGGAAGGGAAACGAGCCACGCCAGAGAGAAATTGATACAGGTTGCTATGGCGAGTTTGTGTGTGTGTGTGTGTGTGTATATATATATATATATATATATATATATATATATATATATATATATATATATATATATATATATATATATATATATATGTGTGTGTGTGTGTGTGTGTGTGTGTGTGTGTGTGTGTATATGTGTGTGTGTGTGTGTAGATTTATATCTATATCTTTGTATGTGTGTATACAGTTTATATACCTGCACACATAAGCGCGCACTTCTACATGAAGAAACACTCGTAGTCATGGTACAAAGTGACAGGGTGTCCCTCCTCGGATTAAAGGCCGCGAAGCCCCGTCGGCGGCCTGTTCTCCGTTGCCGAGGAGGCGCGTTACAACTGCTGAGTCACCGCTCGACAAACACGGCGCGCGTCCCGCCACAAACCCACAGCACCAACGACGGAGAGCTGTGTGTTTAAGCGATTTTTTCGAGAGTTTTTGAAATTTGAGGCAGGTGTCGCGAGGCTGAACCAATTGGCGCGGGCGGTCGAGCGCGCAGACTGACGTGAGCGCACCTTGTCGGGCTCGCTCCTCAGCACGTGTCGGCGAGTCGCTGCCCACGCCCCCGAACACACGCCTGCATCCGAACGCCCGACTTCTGTGCGTGTCGTCATTTAGCGCCGCGTCCTCTGCGCCGAGTGCCGTCGCAGGGCTGTAAGGGAATCGGAGGAGTGACGCGGCCGCCATGACGGGGATGATGCAATAGCGAGCAATGAGATGCACTCGCCTCGTTAATTCTCATGATCCCTTCGCGCTGCGGCGGTTGTGCTGCAGATGCGCATGACTGGATTCCGCGGGGTCGCCGAGTGCCGTCTCCGTGCCTTGGGGGGGGGGGGTGGACGGGGTTGCATCGGGGTCGGTGTGTCGCGACCCCTTTGACCCGACATGGACCGGGTTGGCGTTTCGATTCCAAGGTCAGCCGGCGGTACGCGGCCGTCGGCTCTGGGTCGCTCTGCCGCGGGTAACGAAGCTCGCCGGAGGGAGGGAGGCAGATTCGACGAGGCGCTCTGCCGTAACGGAATGACAATGGCGCGTTAGCTGCGGTTATCGGCTAATGGCCCCGCTTGGTTCTGCCTGCTGTCACGGGGCGGGCGGAGGCGGCGGGTCATTTCGCAACGGCAGCCAATCACTCGGGGTTCGAGCGTCGCGGAGAGCGTTAACGGCGCGGGCGAATCAACGGAGAGTCGGGGAGCGCCGGCGGGAATCGAGCAACGGAAAAGCGGTTTGGGGCAGTTGAACGGCAGCCCCGATAGAGGGGGGCGGGGCAGGTATTATAGATCAGGGTGAGAAGTGGCGCTCTCTGTTCTAGGGAGGGGGGGGCTGCATACATCCGTGTTCATCATCATTGTGTCGAGATTGTCTACACCCACGTTCGCCGGGGAGGGGAGGGGAGGGGAGGGGTCTCTGCGCGCATTGAATATCCCAAAATAGCCTATTGTAAGGGTAATTGCTGCATACGCCACAGGGTTTGGGGGGGAGGGACGAAATGCAACCTCCATGCAAGTGTCGTCCAGGGGAGGAGATAGAGGCTCTTCCTCTTTCGTGATCAGCTGTTCTACTCTTGCGTCACCTCACTCGCCTCCTCACCTTCTTCAGAGTTTACCCTGATACAGATGGGTATTATGACAGGGTCTTTCTTCCCGTCGCGCGCAAGGAACGTTCGCCCTTAGCCAGCAGCAGCACATATACCCTGATTCCCTGGCGGAGAATTCACGAAGGCTTGCGAACGCTTCTGTTGCTTGATCAGGGTTCAAGGTCTCGAGCAGTGTATGGGCGGTGCGGCGATCTCTGTCCCGTGGCTCGGTTGTGAGAGAGGCATTCCTCGTCTACGGACATCCCGTCCCAAACCGGGTTCATACAAATATGTTGACAGTGTGGATAAATACGATTGCTATTTTTTCTGGCCTGTTCTTTCTTTATCTTATGTTATTTGCTTATTGTTAGGTTGCAACATAGAAGGCGCAAGGGTTGGCCATCCCGCGCGAGGCCTTACAGGTGCAGAAGGCTTGGCGTCTGTTGTTTACACGCCTCTTTCCACGTGTACTTGAACCATGGCTTGAAACGTCATAGAGGGCAGCGATATGTTGTTGTTAAAGCCACGTTGGTATCAGATCTTAAATGCTGCTTCTTATTGCTGTTTGGACATTTTTCTAACTTCTTAGACTTGCCTTTCTAGATCTTGAGGCGCTGGTACAGGTAGGGCTACCAGGGGACAGCAGCGGAGACATATGGTTCACTATTTGTTAAAGAAGTCGTGGCGGAAATGCGATAAAATCGTGGGCTCCGAGCTGGCGTGTTTGTGACCTTGGCCTTGACTCGCTCCCCTTCCCCTCCTTCCCCCCCCCCCTCCCTCCCTCCCTCCTCCCTTCCCCGATGTGCAGGTGGAGGGATGGGGGGGGGGGGTTAGGGGCCTCTGGAAGGATACGTTTTGATGCATCACGGTCTTTAGAATCGCTCGAGAGAGGATGCTTGTTGGGCTTTTGCTTTCGTCGCCTCCTCCCGTACACCTGCGGAGGATTCACTTGGGAAACGACTGCGGCCTTCATAGTCCTTGCTTTACATTGCATCTGGGAGCTTTGCATGCCAGTTATGTGTCCGTCTCCCAGGTCTTGAACGTGCATGATACTTCTCCTTGCAGATCACGGCTAAGTACGGAGTGCTATTATGCATTGTGGCGTTGTTTGCTTGAGACAAAATTGCTTTGTAAATATATAATTAGAATAGCTAGTAAATGCACTTTTTTCTTTGTTCTTCGCTACAAAATAATGAATGTTGATAAGATCGTCTGCCTATCTTATCGAGTTTGCGATCTTTAGTGTCTTCGGCGAAACAGGAAAGGGGTACGAGCGGCTCTAAGAAAATCGTAAGACCGCAGCAGGACGGGATGTGACATCTCTTTGTTGCGTCGGGTATGGCTTGATATATCCACAGTGGCTTTGTAACAGCTCAAGATTTTCCGGAATTCGCGCTGCCTCTGTCATTGTTGTTGATGAGTCAAAGAACTAAAACAACAAATACAATGTATCAATCCGAACAACTGTTGATAATTTTTTTAGGGCGATGTTCCAGGTGACTCATGAGGGCTGACTAAGCTCGGCTGTGGATTCCAGGCTCTCTCGCCCTGTGCTTGAATGTCAGACTTTGGCTTAATGGTATCATAGATTTATTTTTAAGAGGGTTAGTTTCGTTGTAGGTGAATGTCTTTTGTCGAAGGATTACGATTACCGTGCAGTTTTGCGTAGTCTATGTCGCTGTGTAAGAATGTTTAGCAGAAAGGTAAAGAGAAAAAAAGGCATGATTATCCTCAGCTCTGCACAATATTCACGTATATGCATGTGAATCGATGTGGTGTTTGGTGTTTTTGCCCAGAGAATGTTCCCAACACTTCCAAATAATAATCACGCATGTGTTCTTTTCTTTCCAGATAATTTACCTAAAAAAGACCCCCGAGGAAGCATACAAACCACTGGTGGGCGGAAACAGCCCGCAGTTCTGTCCCTTCCGAGATGCCGCGTATGGGATGTCGACGTACCATCTCACGCTGCTCGACTGTCTGCATGCGATCGACAAGGCCTTCAAATTGGGCTTCTTCAACTTCGATGACTTCGACGTCGACGAGTATGAGTATTACGAAGTAAGAGACGCTGCTGCTGCTGCCTTGTTCTTTCCTTTTTTCTTCATCTTCTGTTCGAGGAGTTTACTTACTTTTCTTAGAGCTTATATATTTTTCTTAATGCATATGGTGTGGATTTAGTGCGGTGGTTCTGTGTTGTGCTAAGGCTTGTATTTCTTTTTATCTCCTCGCAGAAAGTGCAGAATGGCGACTTCAATTGGATCATGCCAGGTAAATACCTTGCTTTCTGTGGACCGCATGCCGAGAGCAAGATCAAGAATGGATACACACTCCATTCCCCCGAGACTTACTTCAGCTATTTCCGCAAGCATAATGTGACAACCATAGTGAGACTCAACAAAAAGATTTACGACGCTTCGCGGTTCAAGAATGCAGGCTTTGAACATTATGATATGTACTTTATTGATGGATCGTGTCCTTCAGATGAAATCATGAGGGAATTCCTGCGTGTCAGTGAAAATACTGATGGAGCTCTTGCTGTACACTGTAAAGGTAATTGTGCTTTTTTGTGCCACAGTCCTTTTCGAATTACTGGTATATACTTTTAGACGAATGTTCCTTTGCTCGGAGCTTAATTAATCTTGGATATACATTCCAGCTGGCCTAGGGCGTACAGGATCCCTCATTGGTTGCTACATGATGAAGCACTTCAGATTCACAGCAGCAGAGTCTATTGCCTGGTTGCGCATCTGCAGGCCAGGCTCCATTATCGGGGGGCAGCAGCAATGGCTCACTTCGTAAGTCAATAACAACAGATTTCGTGTAATACGGAAATTTTCAGTTGCAATTTTCGTTTTTCATTTTCTTTTTATTTGAGATTGGATTGAATCAATGATTTTTTCTCAATTGAACATAGTTTCCGTTATTAATCTAGTGTAAAATTGCCCACAGGAAACAGTCTTCACTGTGGCTAGAAGGAGACATCTTCAGAGCACGCAACAAAAATCAAAACTTGAACAAGAAATTCGATTTTGGAATTTATAGCATTGCTTGGAGGGACCACTTGGCCAACATGCGGAATAACCAGAACAAAAACAACTGCAAGAATGATAATAAAAAGAAGATGGTGAGTTATGGTGTAGTTTCCCTTCCAATTCATTGCCTGAAAGTTTCATGTTACTGTAAATTCATATTTTTATTTGCATGTTTGGCTCTGTTTTTCTCTCCTACCCAACAACTCTTAGCTTTATTCAGTGAAATAGACAGATTTGTTGGTTTTCTACATGCTAATATACAAATTTGTCAGGGTATGGAATATATAGAAATAAATAAAGTTAGGGATATTAACATTATCTTTTCAATATGTCCATTCCTGATGTATTGCATTTTGAACACAGGTTAATGGAAATACATCAGAGGATGATGTAGATCGAGAGGAAAATGTCCAAGTAGTGCTAAGTGGCGTTGACTTGTTGAAGTTGGATGATCAAACTTCACAAACAGATAATCATGACAAGTACATCGAGGTAAGCAGAGTGAATATTCTGGCAGCTTTTATTATTTGTGCAGTTTTTAATTATCTGCACTTTATTTTTAATTCCTTCCCATTGGTGTGCTTATATATCTTCATGTTATATTCTTTGACATTTGAGTTTCCTGTACTCTTTTGATAGAATGTGTTATCTTTGGGTCATAGATAAACAAGACCCACAATTTTCTAAGAACACATGTGAATAAAAAATCAATAAATTTCATTGAGGGTTTGCCTTAGTGTTTCATATGCTAATGAATATATTAATAATAAACCTGGTAACCTTTTCAGGATGTTGCAAATAGTAATGCAGACAGTAAAGATTCCGAGACTCGACTTATAAATGGGCTTTCACAAGGCGATCGCCTAAATCAGCTGAAAGCTTCACGAACCCATGCCCGTTCTGCCACGACTGGACGAGTACAGTGAGTAAATCTAATTCAAAATGTTTTTTTCCCCAAGAGCAGTGTAAGCAGATATATATGAAATCACTTGTGGATGAAAGTATTTGAAAATGTGTTAGTATATGTGACTTCAAAAGGTTAAAAATAATTCACAATATTTATTTAGAACAGAATTGTTGAAAAGTCATTGTAATGTCCCCTTATGCATGAACCCAAATTTTGCATGTACCATACACAAAGTAGTAGTTGTTACTTCCCAAAAATCTGTCTGTATTATAAAGTAGTGTAGACACTATTTCAGAGTCTTTTCCCCTCCTATGATTTGAGAAAAAATAGATTGTATGGATTCCATGACTGAAATGTCTAAATGCAGTGACTGTGTGCTAGTTAGCATCTTACAGTAGGTTTATGCAGGATGCTAAAAAGATTAGTTTATTTGTATTTGCATATGTTTATTAGGATAGGGAAATGTGCTTTTACAGTTAGTGTAGCAACAAATGTTGTTACAGCCTTGAGGACAAAGCTCACGTGCGTACCAAGTCCACGCCCCTGGGGAGTGGAGGCAGTGGTAGTGGTGGTGGTGGGCGAGAGGCTGTGCTGTCTCCACTGAAAGCTGGCAAGGTCTCCACCATCACCACAGCCTACAGAGACACGGCTCGTAGGCCTATGCGATCCACTACCACAGCCACAAGCAAGAGGTGAGGAATTATTTTGTGGTTTAGGGAAATTTAGGTGAATAACCCTTGCAGTATTAAACATGCTGTTTAACAGAGTAAAAGTACATGTTGGGTAAAGTAATTATTTAAGATGTTCATTCGGGAACAAGATTAAAATATTAATACACTTTGCTTCTCCTAATTCTACTGCATTATTTAAAAAGTAAGTCAACAAATAAATGTGTTTACTTTAGGGAGTGGGTATAGAGAGAATGTATTTTGACTTTCTTACTAATACTCTTAGTAACCACTTGTAGCTTGTATTAATAGATAGGTATTAACTATATTAATATATTAACACAGTCTATTTAGTTCTTGGAATTGGTTAGCTTTCATCTAGAGAACAAATACAAAGAAAGATGCATCATCATTTTTCAGGTGTTAATACCCTTAAGACTCGGTGTCATTTGCACACCTGAGGTGTTTGCATAGAAGAAATCAAAGCTTAGTCAAGTAATATTTCTAGTGTGTTATCAGATTAGATTTGTTGGTGCAGTTGATGTGAATATTAATTTCAAGTGCATGATTATATCAGTCAAGAGGAGCACAATCTTTGTAGGTTCTCAGAAAAAATATATATTGGTTCTGTGTGAAATCTGTCTGCTATATCCAAGACATTTACTCTATATTTTTTCACCTTCACGCAAGACATGCATGGCTATTGGGATCGGTGTATCGGGGATCCGCTCATCGTGGGAACAAGGCTCTGGGGATGTCACGATCCCCGGGTCCTCCTTCTGTCTCACAGCCCCTAACACGGGCCCTGATTTCATCTTCCATGGCTCCACCAGAGACCCCACATGGTGGTCCTGGTGGGGGCTCTGCATCTCAGACTTCAGCAAGAAAGATGCACCTTAGCAGTACCAGCGGGTCGTCCTCTAGTCTTTCCAAATCCTTTCATGTTACTCTTTCTTCTCAGTCTAAAGTGCCCTGTCTGTCGTCTCTTTCGTCCTATTCTTCCTCCTCGTCCAACGACAGTCCAATAGCCAGAACTAATGAGGTGAACAATGTTGTGGCTGGAGTGTCATCTTCGGGTGCTGTGGACAATGGAAACATTGGGGAAAGTCAACAGTTTAATAATAACAACTCTGAACAAGAGGGAGATAGTGGAGGCTGCAGCTTGAGAGAGGATGAGAGAAGTCGGACATCCAATTTGGGAAACCGCTCACACCTTTCACCTGTCATTCACAGCAAACTCCCAGTCTATCGCGTAGTAAAGGGGATAACAAATAGTAATCAACTTTTTCACTACCGTTTCTCTCCTGTGTAAGTTAGATGTCTAGTGAATAGTGATTTTTTGTTAACTTTATTTTTTTTGCATGTATGTTTTTATTTCAGATTTTTTGGTTATTGATATTTTTCCTTTTTTTCTTCTTTTTTTCTTTTGAATTCTTCAGTTTTTTCTTTTCTTTTTCTTTTTTCACATACAAGATTTTATGCTGCTCCAAGCTTGCAGGTTTTTCTTGCATAGAAAATTTAATTTCTCTTCTTTTTCCTTTGGTGCATGGTTATCTCCTCATTTTCCATTTTCAGTGTGTATTTGTTATTTTACCCAATAAACATGCAGATACATGTTGATATATACACATGATAAGTAGTACGCACATGTTTTGAAAGAATAGTAAAGTACATGTTATATTATAAGCTACACAAATTTTGAAAGTAAAGTCCCCCCCTCAAATATACTTTTCCTTGGTTGGCTAGAATTGTAATTCATATGATTGTTTACACATTTTGCTAAAAAGGAGTTGATAGAATAGTGATATTTAATATTATTTCTTAGCATAATTTTGATTCATTGTCTTGTCAGTAATGAAAAAATTCATTGGTAACATTAAATTCCCCTTGAATATTCCCTTTTAAACACCTGAACACTCAAACCAGTTCTGTTGACAAAAAAATATACCATATATATATTATTTATGTGAGCACTAATGTCAAATGTTGCTACAGAGGCAGTGCTTAGAATGCACTTGGTTTGTGCATGCAGACCAATTTGGGCTGTGTAAAATTAAAGGCCATTAAGCAATGTCACAGGTACAGCTGTGTTTACATTGTAAAAGATGGAAAATTTACCATATTTGATTGTATGGACTGTTTGTATTAAGAATAATGAATGCAAATGTGTAGGCATGTTGTCCATACATGCATACATATTTTTTTTATATATATATCTTGCTTTTAAAAATGTTAATTTATTCTGCTTGAGGCAAGTTAGAAATTATGGTGTATAGAGCGGTATTAGGTTGTGAATTTCTCAACTCTAAATATTCAATTTGATAAAGATGATAGGCCACTAGTACTTTTGTTACTAAAAACCCACACTGCTTGTTTGACTTTAGGTGCAACTGATAATAAAGGTTGGGCGATGGATAGCTTGCTGGATGAGAATAAAGGTAAAATGAAGGAAATAGAATGGACTTCTGTGTTGGGTCAAAGAATAAGATATATTTAATGATTTATGTTGGGAGTCAGTCACTTGCCAGTTATAAGTTTGTATGTGAAGAAAAAAAAGTAACTTCCTTTCAGAATGTTGTTTCCTGTGTATAGTTGCCTCATTCATGCCTGCTGTCTACATGTATGTATGTAGCGAATGGCATTTATAACCAGGGGAAAAAGCAGAATGAAGTTGCATTTTTGATGTGGGATATGCCTGCTTCTATGTAACTAAGCATTGGTAATTGACAGGATAAAAATTGGCATATATAGTACATAATAATACTGAAGTTTTCCAAAACTCCTATTTGACTCGTTTTGTTTGCTTTCTTTCCAGCCGAACCTCAAATACACTTGCCAGCAGGTCCACGAAAGCTGCCCTTGTCAGATGACTACCAATACTGCCCACCTCGAAAAGCAAGAACAGTAAGAAAAGCCCAGAGAACATCTCATCCCCATCATCAGCATCCTCAAACACAGACACCACCAACAACTCCACCGGCAACAAGACTACTTCTAAGAAATCGCGAAGTTCTTCCTTCGGCAAGCTTAGTGCCACCAAGAACTCCTCCGCCAACTCCGACTCACCCAGCAAGTCGGAAGCTGCCTCCTCCAACTCCAATAATGATAAAGAGTCGGATACCGCACTCAACACCAGCGACAAAGAGGATAAAGTCGTGTCCGGCACTTCCTCTCCCGAGAGAAAGAGTACCTCAGCAGAGCTCAGGAACTCTTCCAAGACTTCCAAAAGTTCTTCCAAGTCTTGGTCAGTTGAGGTTGTGTCAGAGAACAGGGGTAGAGGGGAGGGCAAAGTGTCTCGATCTGCTCCCCCAGAGCTGAGGAAGGCTGCTAGTGTTGAAGGTAGAGGGAGTAAGATTAGCACAGGAACTAGTCTGCGGAGATCAGGTAGAGGAGCAAACAGGAGCGAGCTAGGAGTGAGGAGAAGTAATGGCCTTAAAAAGCGATCTCATAGTCCATCAAATCGGGAGCCTGGAAGAAGCCTCAAGACACGCAAGTCACGAAGTCGAGTCACTAGTCCAGAACCAGTTGGAAGTGATAATTCCGAAAGAAGCAAAGCTGAGAAGAACAAAGAAATTGGTAGCAAAAAGAAAGCACAGACACAGATAACTGAATACTACACTATTCGCAAAGAAAAGAGTACATACAAAGTAATCAGAACTCTTCCAGACGATCCTCCCCTTGAGAGAAGCACACGCACTCGAGCTAGTTGGGAGGAGGAAAATAAAAGGATGACCAGTGTTGGTGCTGTTACCACGCGGCGCTCCCGCCACATTCCTGATGAGTAAGTCATAGTCCTTTGGTGTAGTAGCGGCACAAAATTTATAACTTACCCCATGAGTGATAGGAGGAGCAAGGCTCTGTGTAGTAGTAATAATGCACTAGAGTGTAAAAAATAAATAAATAAAAAAAAATGACAATGGAAGAAATACTCTCATGATTGTAGGTCTTGGGATAATGTTTTTTCATATTAGATAAGAGCCTAACATAAGTGTGCCTGATGTGTGATAGGTAAGTTCTGTGCCATGTCCTCATATTGGTGTACAAATTATATATAGGTTTGAGAATTTGTGCTAGAGTATCTCAAGTGGTTCCTTGGCTAAAGAACCTCAACCAATAAATCATAAAGTACCTTGTATACAGTAAAATTATGTGCAGTTTTGCTTGTTGCCAGTATAGTTTGGTGTAAAAATGAGAACGTTTGAAAATTACTTATTTTCAAAGATAAATTTTTTTTTTAATATGGGCTGCTAGTGGTGGGCAGTTATTGACATTTTCTTAAAAGTTTTCTCTATTCTGTACATACATTTTAGTCCTGAAATGCATGATAGAAACCCTAGGTCGGCTCACGCTTGGTGTTAAGTGTAACAGGACGATCTAGGTTGAGATGTATGTAGTCCTCTCTCTGAACGAAGGTTCTCTTTTAGTCGAACTGTGAAACTAATTGATGTATTCAGATATTCATGATCAAGTTATAATATCATTTTATATATATATATACATTAATCCATCATTTTATGGCAAAGAATTTTTTTTAGGTGCATTTCAAAGGAGGAGTTAGGTTAATATTCATATCATACTTTTTGGGGAATATCTTTGTGTACAAAGTATATTTTTTGTATATAAAAAGATTGAAATATCAAACAAGTGCTATATTTCACACAACAAATGCTAGGTACATAGTTCATTTGACAGTTAAGGATTTAGAACTCTCAAAATCTTTTAAAATGAATTTCATAATTTAGACTCTTGTTCTACAAGGTTTACTCCGTAATTATATGAACAGACATTCAGTACTTTGTTTTTCTTTCTGAGATAGGACTCATGAAAAAGCAAATGTTATGATGAAGATGCATTTTTAGGAAGGGGGGGGAAAAAACATTTTTAAAGAGTAGTTAAATGCAAATGTGCAAAGAAAGAAAAGATTTTTAAAAAATATAAAGATGTCTAAAGTGATGTAATGTCAGTCATAAAGTCCATGAACCCTACCTCAAAGGACTTGTTTGCCATATATATTATTTTTGGAGTGAAAAAAGAAACATGTAAACAATAGTTTATTACCACATACAAGACATGCACAAATCTTACAAGCGTTAAACCTGCAAATTGCAAAGCACAGCTATAGTTCAATACTTCTCAATTATATTGCAAGGTGAAAGCACTTCCTCTGAACTTACTGCTTAGATCACATTACAATTGGTTAAAGTGAGTAAATGACGATGATAACATTTACTGCCTTATATTTTGGTCAACTTAAATCTGCACTGCTGTCTCTCTCTCTCTCTCTTTTGTTCATTCTTGGTGATGCAAACTTAGTTTTTAACTGAGCTAAATGCAAAGTTGATTTACCCTTACAGATTTGTGTAACTGATATCTTTTTCATGATCTCATTATGCCATTGAGATCTGCACACTTGATCTATGTTACATTGTTAGCTGCATGCAGAGTGCATGGCAGAATGTTGGTTGATAATTGAAAACTATCATATTTTTTGTCACTGACCAGACATTCCTTTGTTTTATATATATATGTGTATGTATATATATATTGAAATATTAATGTTTCAGTGCAGAAGTGTGACTTATTTTTGTAGAAAGTTACTATTAACTTTTTTTTATGAAAGAAAAGAAATACTGCACAAAATTCACTCTTGGAAACCTTTTTTTTTTTATATATACATTATACACACTCCACTACTTGAGTTTTGTAGTGCATACCTTGAGGTGCTTCTTTATGAGCTGATATATAATCAGTTTAGAATACTTCTTGAGAAATGTGCATTGTGCACAAAATTTAACCTTTATTTTGGAAGTTAATATTGGCCGAACTATAACATTCTTTGATACAGCAGTTTTTCACCACCATACCATATCAGTTTTTGTAATATATTCAGCCATTGTTCATTCATAAAACAGTTTCTAGTTTTTAAAGCCACCAGTTTTCTTCTTAGATCTGTAACAGTTCTTGAGTTTCTTCCTTTTTTGTGAAGATAAATAGATAGATATATATATATGTGTGTGTAAATACATAGTATTTTAATTGTCATGTTTCCACATAACACTTATTTTTGTGTTCAGTTTTACTTTTCAACTGTTTAAGATCTACCAAGTCCATGTAAACAATATCTTGGGAGGGGGGTAACAGGAAACATATTTTTCAATGAATAAAAAGTTTGTGATTATGAATCCTAGCCATCTTATGAGTTTATATCTTCATATGCAGGGAGATAATAATTCCTGTATTCATTAGGATCTTCAACATTATTCTTGTTCTTTGTTAAATATGTACACAGGCAAGGTGGTACTGAAAAACTTTGAGGCGGTTGAAGTCTTCTGTAATGATGCTATCAGTTATTTAATGAAAGCAGAAGTGGATGACTGTGCTTGTGGAGGAGGAAGTATTAAAGGAAAATAGGTCATTTCAAACAATAGACTGTATCTCTGTTGTGCTACACATTATGCCAGTGGAGTGGTTGAAGGAATGTGTGTGTCTGTCTTTAACCACCTCATTAAGTTCTTTGATGCCATATTGTCTTATTCTCCATCACTCCTGTAATTAAATGACTCATTGCCTTCACATTTGTATTAGAGGAGCAGCATATTACAGAAATAGTTTTTTATCTCAGAATCAAGGACGTCTGCCTCATTACTTGTAGCAAGTTCATAATATTTTTTTAAAATAAAAAGGGGGGATGAAGTGAGGAAATACAATTTTCATTTTGTAGAACTTAATAAACCAATATGAATTACAGACAATTTTCCTTTTTATCTTAAGTTAGGCATTGAATTTGGTCACAAGCGTGATGGAGACTACAAATTTGGGTACTCTACATGTGTCGTTCTTAAAGTGATGTAAAAGTGTTCTTAGATTATACAGCATCCCTCTGCTTCTTATATACCATAGTTCATAAATATTAAGTAAAATAATATTGATTACAATCTTCATTTTAAATAACATGATTGCTTTTGGGAATTGAACTATTTTTCTAACCCTGTTTGTTATGCAATAGAGGTTTGTAGTGTCTTATTTGAGAAAAAAGGAAATATAGATTATGAAATGTATTTTTTTTGTTTCTGTTGTCCTTCATATTATTTAAATAGACATTTTTAAAAGATATTTCTCTAATAAGAAATGAAAATAAGACAAAATTCTCAGATATTGAGCAGATTTCCCGGAAATGTGTTGCATACACGGTTACTGCTTCATGAAAACCACGTCTTTTGTAGTAAATTTTGAACAATTAAAATATCACAAACATCTTTAAAAATATATATATATATATATATCATGGAGCTTTTTATTTACAAGATTTAAATTATCTGTCAATCCAATTTTTTTTATCACAAATGTCAATCGGTTCTTACATTATTTTCTTGTATACTTTGTTGTTTTTTTTTTTTTTCCTTCCTTCTCTCAACTCCCTCTCTTCCCTTTTCATCTACTTATAAACAACAAACTTCACACTACACTACCCATATGCTTTTACTTTCACACCAAATGATAAATGTGACATTTTATTAAGGGTATTTTGTATAAAGAGGACTGTATTGAAATAATTGTAACGGTGGTAAATAATACATACTGATGTGACTGACATTAATTTTATTGTTATCATTAATATATAATTGTGAATGGTTGGCTTCGTAAGAAACATGAAGGTCTGGAAGTGACTAAAAATGAGAAACACAAACAGGCACTATCTTGCATTATCAGGGCCTACTCTAGTAGGTCTACTAAAAGATAATTGTAGAACAAGCAACTCCACCTCAAAGAAAAATCCTAAATGTAGTTTTGTTAGTCTACTACATTCATAACAACAAAGATATTTAATTTTTTAGTGACTGACCTTTACAGTAATGTACAATATTTAGCTCCACTGTACCGCTGTTATGAAGGTTCAGTGCAAAGGCATCATTATGGATGCATCTATGCTGGGTTTCTTAGGTATGTATTTTGTATCATGATATTTAAAAAATAACATTGCCTTTTCTATTGATAATAAAATGCAGGTTTCAGAGAAACAAATTCTTGATGTGTTTTGTACAGATTAGATTCTAGGACTCTTAATGTCATTATTTGCAGTATTTCAGGCACAGCTGACCTTTGGCGTATTGACCAACTTTACCTAAGTTTATGTACTATAATTGCTGAAGTATTTTTTGTTCATTGCCCTCAGCAGTACAGTACTTCCAGTGAATTACCTCACCTCTTTCTCCACTGCCATTTCTATTTACTTATTTATTCATTATTGTTTATTTTTTGGGGGGGGCTTATTAGTGCAACTTCTGGGTCATTGACTTTTTTCATGCAGTAATTTACGGTTCACTAACCTTATTCACTTCAAATACACGGAAACCATGGAGCTGTGACCTACAAGCAATTTCATGTAACTTGCAGAATGAACATGTATTGACTCGTGGATATTGTAAAAAAAAAATGTATTTTTTGTGTTAGTGTGAAGAATGGTACATCATGGTATTATCATTCACCTCAATATAAAATATTTTGATATCTATGTCTTTGCCTTGAAATCACATGAATCCCAACATTTTTAGTCCTTATTCTTCAAATACTGCTCAGATTTTTATTTCACCAATAGTGGCCTTGGTAGGTATATGTCACTGGGTGGGCATTAAGTTAAGAATGGATCGTAAGTATTAAGCAAGTGCACCCAGGGGTATCATGATTCCACAGAAGGGTATTAGGGTAAGATCTAAGATCAAATCAATGGTAAGTAATAGGTCATTCTAAGGTCGTTGATGATTATGAAATAAAGCAATGTACAGATATTAAAAACATAATTACTAGAAAACGAGGAGGTCACGTGCCTTTTATAGCCCCGCGATTGTTCAGAATTCCAATTTTCTAATTATATTAAAAAGAAACGAGACAATCAAACGGAGATTTAACTTGCACACTGCCAGAATCTGAATCGCGGCGCACAGATCCCTCCACGGTGTAATCAAGACCAGTCTTTTGTTCATATTTATTTGGACAATTCAGGTATCGCTACGGTGTATCAATCTAAACATGTATATCCGTCTTTATGAAGTGTAAGACAAATAAATTACATTAATACGTACATGCATATGCCATGACAATAATTTATATTATAGAATACGAGGCATCAAATACAAATAACATTAAAACCCCAATTACAAAGTAATCAGGTCAACCACGATTGTAATAGTAAAGTACTTTGACCGACAGTCTTGTTGTATATTACTTGCAGATAAGTTTTGGGTAAAGGCTTTCTTCACGTTTTTATATGTAGAGGAGTGAAGGCTGGTAATCGCGTAAAACAGTCATCAATACAATTAATATTATTATTAAGTAGTGGAAAACGAGATGCAACACAAACTAATCATAATATTGAATATAAAATTATTCATGAACAAACATACTCAAAGGTTTGATTAAAACACACAATCACATAATTGCACAAGACAAGGAAACAGCAATGTCAGAAAGGAAACCACGGACGGATAACGGACAGAATGACTGAAAAAGCTCGAACGACGGCCGAACTGCACACACACACACACACAAAAAAAAAAAAAAAAAACGCATTCTCAGCCCGTCCAGTTGTCCCCCTGTACTCACCAGCGTCGCCGTATATGGGCTTCATGGTAAGGGTGGGCGGGCAGGATTCCATCGATCAATAAAGCCAAAAGCATTCTAACCGGTTCTTTTCTATAGCAATTGTCTACCGCAATAACCCTTGGATTATAGCTACCAGAAGTTACAATATTCCGACAACAAAATAAAGGAAATGCTATATAATCTGAATGTTTTCTTTCACCTTTAATCTCTCCGCCACAACACCACCCTGCCATTCCCATATCACGCGACTCTGCCATCCCTCTCATGTCATTACCCTGCCATCTTTCCTACGCCATTACCCTGTCATCCCTTTTACATCATCACCTTCTCATCACTCTACCACTCTATCACACCACTAAGCTGCCGTCTCTCTGCCACATCATGTCATCCGTTTAACCACATCAACTTGTCCTTTCCCTTCTACACCTTCGCCCTGCCTCCTTCGACACCACCCAGCCACTCTTCTACCGCAACATCCCCTGGCATCCCTTTCCCACACCTTCACCCTGCCAAATATCCTCTACAACGCACCAGTCTGCCGGTCTTCCAACACGGGAAATAACCTCTACCGCGCCATCAGTGCGTTCCCTAAACATCACTTAGTATTCGTACAAAACACGTTAGAAAAGGGAAGGAATCCGGCAAATCAAACAGCGTATGTGCAGAGACGACACGAAAAGAAATCCAGTTCCGTGGCATCTTCGAAAATGAACTGGAATGAGAGTGGAAGCTTTGAAACTATTGGAAAATATGCATTGTTTTCTACACGGGGTTTTGATTTAAAAGTTGGACACTTTCTGAAGATAGTCTTTCTGACAATAAGAATGGTACGGCTGCAAGCAAAACCGCACACACTAATTATTATCCAGTATCAAGCACCGACAAGCACTGCCAGTGAAGAAGAAAGTGATTGCTACGTATAACATGAATGCCAAATCTGGAGAAAGAAAAAAAAAATCAAAACTGAGACCCACGGTACTTCTCGACAAAAGAACAGATACGAAAGAG
>NW_020870688.1:645068-647568 GCF_003789085.1 Penaeus vannamei
TCGTCCACCAGCGGCAGAAACGGCGTTTTAACATAGCGATCAGTCACACGACGAGAATGCGATGGCAGAAGGTGCACACGCTGGTTGCCGTCAGTTCCTTGCATGTCACGGCGTGGCTGCCCCTCAACGCCTCCTTCTGTGCGTCGCTCATGTCGAGACCATTTCCCCCTCACCTCATGCCGGCGCTGTTGCTGCTCGCCTACACCATGAGCGCAGTCCGCCCCGTCATCTACTACTTCTGGAATCCCAACTTCAAGCAGGGATGTCGAGAGGTACTCCTCACGCCCCCGAGTCCTTCGTGTCGCTCCGGCGCATATATCATCACGTGCCCGTCGATTCCGCCACAGAGGAACCCCGCAATTCAGTCAGCATACCCTCCTACCCTCATGCTCGGTCAGCCGCCGTCCCTTCTCAGCAAGATGCCCACGCCGTTGCAGGGAGTCAACAGCCCACCCAGTGCTGCGACCTCCAAGCTGCGAGGCATGTACGATAACACGTATGACGATGTCCTAGAAGCTGATCTCCCGGCCGAGGACATCTCCAAGATCCGTAGTCGGAATAACTCGGGAGATACCTCTACTCACGTCGACATGATGCCGACACGGTGCACATGTAAGTACGCTACTTCGTCGTCACACGAAGACATATTTTTGGGCAACACAAACATCGGAAAATCCGGCGATGACCGCTGCAACTGCTTTACGTCTGTTGCTTCGAACTCAGCAGTGTGGTCTCCCAATCCCCAGTATGAGCCGCTGAAAGGACCCCAGATGCTGAGCGTCCCGGCCTTTTACGCACCCGGGGAAAAGAAAAGCAGAAAAATACAACATTTCACGGGTGGGACGGTCGCTCCTCCCGCCATGCCGACCCTGATAACTGTGAGAGGCGAAGACTCGGAGGGAAAAGGCCCTCTCCCCGTTCCTCGAAAGCTCCCTCAGGATTCCGGGAAAGCATCCCAGTTAAGTGACACCCAGGAAGCCACGACGCAGGACAGTTACGCAGACGACTGTCACGAAGTTGTGTGATAAAGACAACTTCAGCTTTCTTGACCCTACATGGATGGCTAAGAGCATTTGATTGCAGTCGTAGTGTTCGTGCATAAAGCATAAAGTCCAAGTGTTCGCGAAGATTTATCCACCTCGATCATACGCCGGTATGTGTGCTGTATCTGTTGGTCTAGACCAGTCGGTAATCGTTATTCTTAGAGTCAACAAGACCTCAAAACATCAAATGTGGTCAATCCCCAATTTTGAAATGTTTCAGCATATACGTAGTCAATTATTGGTTGATGGCTAATGTCAAAATTCTGCTTGATTACTACACAATAATTTAAAATGCAATAGTCCTAACCGCTAATCCTGCATCAGACGTGTTTCTGCTTACCTACATCCAGATAGTGTTATGAAAAACAGAAAAAAAAATCTATTGAATTCTGGCGAAAGTCGAACCACAGAAAATATAGTTGTAATTGTGAATTTGTGTAATACAAAGACAAAGGCAAACATATTGAAAACAAGCAAAATATCAAACTTGTTACTATTGTCTTCCTTTTCTCTATTTCAAATGACGGTTCTAGGCTGACGGAAGCTCATAATAACATCAGTGGACCTCCTTCCACAGGAAACACAACTTACGCCAAATATGGGCATGTTTCCTACGCTGTCTGAGATAAGACCTCCTAACACTACCGTATCTGCACATTACTTCAATGAAAAACGTGCTCCGAAAAAGAAGTAAAATCTACATGGAAATTCAATTATAGTGAAATAATCGAAGCGACATGAACCCATAAAATCAATCTATCATAAAATTCAGCAAATGCATCGTGCAATAAATGTATTACTCCTGTCTTTCCCAAAAATGCTCTCGCGAAATGAGGTCGGGCATTCGGTGCACCTGTGCTTTAGGGGCTGGCAAATACACTATGATAGTATATATACATAAAGGTACGTATGCATGGGCTTCCGTGTGTTTAATCGTATAACACGAGTGAAAACGCAGAAAAAAACACCCCACAAACCAAATTTATTGCAATATGAAACCTTATCTTTCAATAAATTCACTCTGTCAAGCATATGAATATAGTTTCCAACCTCATGGCTTTTCAGAATGGTTAATGGTCAATAACACTTCATGTAATCCAATATAATGTAACAATAATAATGTAATAAATAATATAATTCAAGTAACAATATCAGCCCAAATGATGTACTTCTGAAACATGTGTCTTATTCATACAGTATGTCCATCGACAATGTGCTTAGGAGACAAGAAAAATCTTAGGCCCTTGTAACGCTCTATAGACTTTTTATATTTTCTATATCACGGTCCCTAGAACATCTACGAAAACAAATGGGTAAATGAACACAAATAATGAAAAGTAGACAAGTAAACCTCTCTTTGTTTGATCTATTTTCAACAATTTCGGACTCAGTAATCAGAGCTGGTTGCCCAAACACAGCCAAGTGAGACGTAAATATGCCAATGAAATTCTCAGAAA
>NW_020870688.1:652568-655068 GCF_003789085.1 Penaeus vannamei
CGTCGACTCTGAACGTTGTGGTTATGTTTTCTTTCTATCCTTTTTCGGGGGAATTAGGATGACCTGTTTTTTTCCGGAAATTATGACTGGCGGCTCATTACCTGATCGATGGCCCACGTCATGGCGCCGCCGAGGCCCCGGGACCGAATGAAGTCCATCTTTACTCGGACGCTCGGAAGGTCGTCGTAGCCCACCCATTGATCGCCTGCAGCAGAGGAAACAAAAATATTTAATTCTAAAAACAAACATAAAGAAATGTATGTTTAATTAAATATAGTGCATTATATATGTGCGGATATGTAGTATGATGAATTTAATATCAAGTGATATACAATACATAGTATTGATTTAATCTTCAAGGCATAATAAATAACATGGGTTTAATCTAAAGACGTGAACAATAAATGGTATGGATTTTACCTAAAGTGATATATGAATAAATGGTTTTAATCTATGGCGGGGGACAATAAATGGCATAGGTTTAATCTAAATTAATTGATGGTCATTTGTAAGCTAAGGTCCCTTGTAAGAATCATGTCTAGCATATCTAACATTAGATTGCTAATGAAATTCTCAGTTTCGCTATATGCAAATTATATGAATAATGATATCGATTTGGCAAAAGAAAATAAATATAATCCCTAAATGATATGCAATACCGATGATATCGATTTGGCAAAAGAAAATAAATATAATCCCTAAATGATATGCAATACCCGTTTTCTTTCAAAAAATGCATCAACATACTACTTAACGAGTGTTGCTTCAGCTGCGTCCACCACTTCGATAAATGAAACTAAAACACTTATTAAAAAGAAATGGAAGGTTTGGGCATAGTAATTACCTCTGTAGGCGAAAGGCACCAGTCCAAAGGCATCGTATTCCTGATTCCATTCTGGGTCGTCGATGAGATATCTACATACCTGCAGAAATCATTAGCATGTGTTCAGGTAGAATCTAAGGTCTTTGCAGCGCATTGTGAAAGTGTTTTGATCGACAAAAGGTATCAACGCTTATATATATGCACTCTCTCTCTCTCTCACTCACACACACACACACACACACACACACACACACACACACACACACACACACACAAATCACTGTGAGAAGTCACAGTCAATCACATATAGAATATGATTCACTAATAATCATAGATTCACAAACATAACATTCCCTTTACCATCTCAGACACATACAACTAGAGAAAACAAATCTCACTGATCTTTCCACACTCACTCCCGCAACGAAAACAACGCGCTCACTTCAAAATAAGCCATGAAGCCTTCAGCGCGAGTGTAAGGAGCCGGCAGACCCCGTCCGGAGATGGCCGAGCCCATGGTGTTGTTGGCAGGGTCCAGCAGCGTGTAGGTCCTGCCGTAGAAGGGGACCCCGAGCACGAGCTTCTCCTTGGGGCAGCCGTAGTCCAGCCACAACTGCACGCCGTCGTTCTGAGGGGATTAACAGACCGCGACGATGAAATCTGAGAGTGCGTGTTACTCTGTAGGTGTGTGAATTTTAAGGATATAGTTAAATGAAGTGTGTTGTTAATATTATTTGTTTTAATATACGCGTCTTTGTATGTATAAGGATTAGTAAAGAAATTTCTCTCTGTTAGGAAACGTCTATCATTTACATAGTTGATGACTCACGACGTTAAACTGGCTGTAGTAAGGTGAATCGTGGGGTCGTGGGTACATGTGGCTGTGGACGTCTGCAAAACCCACCCAGTCACCTCTTAGGTCGTACGTCATGAGGTGTACTGCATCCAGGGCCCTGTGGTCGGTTAGAAAACGAACATTTTACATTCAAACTTCTATGCCTGCAGTTCTTTTTCGGAGTTTCAGTTAGTTTCATTTCCCTAACGTTTTTTAAAAGACGCTTTTTGGTTTGGGATTTAATTTTTTTACTAGATAAGATGCAAAATGAATTGAACAGAGATACACTCAGCACCACAATACAGCAAGCGTGTTCTTTGTCGCATTTATCAACGGTACTTGCCTGCACAGTTGGGGTACATGGTAACCAGCGTCTAGACGAAATCTGGACACTGGAACGCCTGCTGTCAACTCCCAACCCAAACCCACTGCTGTGAAGGCTGCCCGTAGTTCCTCGATCTGTTGGAGTGACGATATTTCCTTCACTTTTTTTTGTATGTTTTTAAGCTCTTGTTTCGCGAGTGGTTGTTTTTTGTGTGTATGTGTAATAAAACTGAATTTCCGATTGCCAGAGTGTGTGTCGTGGTTACAATATATTGTTTTGCCTTTGTCACGATGAGAATAATCCAAGCGTGCGATGGGTATTCTTATATAATGCTTTACTGATGACTTTGTCAAAAAACAAAGGGAAGTGGTGTGGTTCTTTAAGGGTTTGTGGTGTTTACCCAGCAGCTTTTTATGTACGTTGTTTAATGTTTATCTCGTATGTTTGTTTTATGTATGTGTAACTTCTGAATCGCTTATGCAGAATTAGACAGTACGGTAATATAAGCCATTTTCTG
>NW_020870688.1:677568-695068 GCF_003789085.1 Penaeus vannamei
TCACGCCCCACGTGCCCGCCGCCGCCAAGTCCCAGGAGAGCGCCGAGGTGTGTCGCTCCGAGGGGAACCGCTACTACAACATGGGCAACTTCGAGACGGCCAGATCGCTGTACAGCAAGGGCATCATGCTCGCGCCCCACCCCACGCTGAACGACAACAGCTCCTGCAGGGGCAGGTCCACCCCGGGCGAGTTCAGCCTCCAGGACACAGAGAGCATCGACAACAGATCCACCTATGAGGACTACGACACACTTGCCATCTGCTACGCGAATAGGTCCGCCGTGCACATGGAGCTCGGGTACTTCGACGACTGCCTCAGGGACATCGACCTCGCGTTCCAGGCAGGCTACCCCGACGAGACCAAGCTCATGAAGAGGAAGGTGCGGTGCCTCCACGCCCGGGGCAAGGACGACAAGCCCTCCAAGATGGAAATGCTCGCCGTCCGCCACCTACACGGACGTCCCAGGGAGGAGACGTTCCACGAGCGGTTCAGACTGTACCAGCAGAGTCAGACGGGAGGCCATATCTTCACCGATACCTTCCGGAAGTCGCTGTTGTCCGAATCCGAGGTCCCGACTTCGAAAGTGAGCGATCCCCACCCGAACATCCCCGCCCTCAGCAGTGCCGTGACTCTGGCCTACAAGCCCGACCGAGGCAGACACATCGTGACCGCTCGGGACGTCTACCCAGGTAAAGGCGCACGTTCCTCCTGTGCCTTCTCTCGTCTCTGTTTATATATCTTGTCTGTCTGTGTCTGATTCTGTCTGTCTCTGTCTCTGTTTCTCTCTCTCTATTCATATATCTCCCTCCTTCTCTCTCTCTCCCTCTCTGTCTGTCTCTCTCTCAATCTTTCTCTCTCTGTAAATTTCTCTTTTATCTGTATTCTGACTCTTATATTCTGTCGTCTCTATCTGTTTCTGTCTCTGTCTATCTGTATCTGTATCTGCCTGTCTCTCTCTCTCTCTCTCTCTCCCTCTGTCAATTTCTCTTTTATCTAAGTATGTTCATTCTGACTCTTACTATCTCCGTCTCTCTCTATCTGTCTCTGTCTATCTGTATCTGTATGTCTCTCTCTCTCTCTCTGTCAATTTCTCTTTTATCTAAGTATGTTCATTCAGAATCTTACTATTTCTGTCTCTGTCTATCTGCATCTCTCTCTCTCTCTCTCTCTCTGTCAACTTCTCTTTTATCTAAGTATGTTCATTCTGACTCTTACTTTTTCTGTCTGTCTATCTGTATTTGTCTCTGTCTGTCTGTCTGTCTGCCTCTGTCTCTCTCTCTCTCTCTGTCTCCCCCCTCTCCCTCTCCTCCCTCTCTTTCTCTTATCTAAGTATATTCATTTTGACTCCTAGTTTGTCCGGCAACAATACATGACAGGGAGTCTTGACATGGCAATGCCAAGATTAAAGATAATCGATATCCTGGCAGGCGAGACACTACTGGTGGAGGACAGCTTCTGTACTTGCTTGAAGGAAGCCTCTCTAGCCCGCCGCTGCACCACCTGCTGCAACAGGAGCATCAACCCCCTTCCCTGCCCTACGTGCTGTCTGGTTAGTATTATCTCTCTCCCTTCAATCCTCGGTCTTCGTCTGTCTCTTCTTTATTAGCTTCTTCCGTCCGCGCGTCTTTCGTTCCGGTCGGTGAATGAGCAATAGAATTTTTTTCTCTATTCATCCCACGGGCTTTTCTTTTTCCACCGAGACCCTATTTTCGTTTTTTTTTTTTTTTTTTTTTTTTTTTTTTTTTTTTTTACATTCATTCTTTTATCACTTTTTTATCGGAATTTGTCCCCGTTCAGTTGCGCTTATTCTCTCCTGCAAAAAAAAGTTCTGATATCTGGCAAGTTTAAAGTTACTCCCTCCCTCCCCCCTCTCCCTCCCTCCCTCCCTCCCTCCCTCTCTCTCTCTCTCTCTCTCTCTCTCTCCTCCTCCCTCCCTCTCTCTCTCCCTCCTCCTCCCCTGCTTCCCTCTCGGTCCAGCTCCGTTCGGTTCCTGCGACCCTCTTTAAGGGGATCAGCCGCTTCTTTCGTCTTCAAAGTTTAAAAAAAAATGTAGACTGTAAAAATATGCGACGAGAATGCCCGTTCAATTGTGATATTTGTTTCTAACAAGATATATTGTGATATGTTAAGATATTGTTGGTGTGTCCATTCATTTATTATGATTTTTTTTTTTATTAATGATCAAATTCATTCGCAAACCAAATGATCTTATGGTATGGAATCTATGGTTATCTAATTCTCGTTCAAAATAAAAACAACGTATTATTCAGCTCTAAACCAACTTCTTGAAAAAAATATATATATTCGATGTATGGTTCAGTTCCGTCTTCGCATTCACCCTCGAACGAACTCAAATTTGATGCGTTCGAATCTATGGCTTGAATGTTTGTCTGTGTCTGTCTGTCTGTCTGTCGCCTGGTTCTCTCTCTCTCTCTCTCTCTCTCTCTCTCTCTCTCTCTCTCTCTCTCTCTCTCTCTCTTTCTCTCTCTCTCTCTCTCTCTCTCTCTCTCTCTCTCTTCTCTCTCTCTCTCTCTCTCTCTCTCTCTCTCTCTCTCTCTCTCTCTCTCTCTCTCTCTCTCCCTAAACCGACTTCTTAAAATGTATTCCCATTTGTAGTTCATTGACGTCTCGTTCACATTAAAACCAGCTTCTTAAATTTCATTCGAATCTATAGTACATCTGCGTTCACGGATTCACTCACTGTTGAAGCTGAAGTACAGAGAGTACGTATTGTATTGTACTTCCATTTCCTAGGAGTTTTCAGCAGCTCAGGCGTTCAGAGAAGATATTGTCATAAGTGTCTTTATGAGGATATTGTCATAATAAGTGTTTTTAAGAGGATACTGCCATGAGTAAGTGTCTTTTTAAAGGATACTGTCATGAGTGTCTTTAAGAGGATATTGTCATAAGTGTATTTAGGAGGTTGTTGTCATGAGTAAGTGTTTTTGAGAGGATATTGTCATGTGTCTTTAAGAGGATATTGTCATAAGTGTATTTAGGAGGTTGTTGTCATGAGTAAGTGTTTTTGAGAGGATATTGTCATGTTTCTTTAAGAGGATATTGTCATGAGGAAGTTGCCTTTAAGAGGATATTGTCATGTGTCTTTAAAAGGATATTGTCATGAGTAAGTTGCCTTTAAGAGGATATCGTCATGTTTCTTTAAGAGGAAACTATCATAAATAAATGTCTTTAGGAGGATATTGCCATGGGCAAGTGTCTTTAAGAGGATGCTGTCATGAGTGTGTATTTGCATCGTGGCTGATTGGTTGGTACCCGAACATGGCAAATTAACATGGTTTATGGCACCTTAGAGCGATTCGCATTTGTTTCATGTATTTTTATTGGTTGCCTTACCCTTAATATGTAGATGGACAAGCTCTGAATCTAGGTACGAGCGGTAAACAGGGCCTTTATTCATAATTGAATGCCTAAAACCAGGAATGCCACGACTCTGATTTATAGCATTCTTTATTTTCCAAATTTTGATACATGAATATACCAAACACTAATTAATTCCTATATTTGAAGTTAATCTGAAACTTTCCCTTTGTCGATGGCTCGTGTTTAGAAAAAAAAATGTCTGCCGTCCTTCCTCACACCCGGACGCGCCCCTCTCTGAGCCCTTCCCCGCCCCTCTCTGACTCGGCTCCTGTGCCCTTCCCCGCCCGGGCTCCTGTGGCCCTTCCCCGCCCCTCTCTGACTCGGCTCCTGTGCCCCTTCCCCGCCCCTCTCTGACTCGGCTCCTGTGCCCCTTCCCGCCCCTCTCTGACTCGGCTCCTGTGCCCCTTCCCCGCCCCTCTCTGACTCGGCTCCTGTGCCCTTCCCGCCCCTCTCTGACTCTCTCTGACTCGGCCCTGTGCCCCTTCCCCGCCCCTCTCTGACTCGGCTCCTGTGCCCCTTCCCCTCTCTGACTCGGCTCCTGTCTTCCCGCCCCTCTCTTCGGCTCGCCCTTCCCGCCCTCTCTGACTCGGCTCCTGTCTTCCGGTCGGCTCCTGTGCCCCTTCGCCGCCCCTCTCTGACTCGGCTCCTGTGCCCCTTCCCCGCCCCCAGGTGGTGTTCTGCAGCGAGGAGTGCCGAGAGCGGGGCCTCGCCGACTTCCACGAGCAGGAGTGCGAGGTTCTGCCTGCTCTGGCGGCCTTCAGCGGCGATACTCCGTGCGTGCTCGCCTTCCGGATCCTCATGAAGCTCTCCTTCGCACGCCTGAAGGAGCTGATCCCCAGGCTGAAGAAGGAAGCGGAGACGCTCCCCCCGGAGAAGCTCGGGTTCGACGAAGACGGCGTATACAGTTCCTCCGACTTCCGTGCGATCTATCACCTGTGCTCGAACAAACAACACCATACCAATAAACAGCTCTTCGGCAGGTGCATTGAGGCCTTCATCGTCACCAAGCTCCTGGAGATGAGCAGGAGGTACTTCGTGAACAGCCGCGGCGAGGCAGTGTGTCCCAGCGAGGAGGACGTCCTGCTGACGGGGAGCACTCTGGTCTCGCTCATCATGAAACTCCGGTGCAATATATTCACAGATTTTACAGGTAAAGGGGATGAGTGATGGCCTTACTCGTAGCTACTCCTAAGTGCCACTGGAGGAATTTGGTTCGTGGAATGTCCTATTTTTTATTTTTATTTTTAGGATTAATATGTAATGAGATGGGTAGTTTATGGTTCAATGCTAACGTTTTCTTAAAAAAAAAAATCCAAGAGATTGTTTGGCGCTATGACGGAAAAAATGTTTGAGGATTTGTTCTCTTGTGTTCCAGGTATCCTATAATTTCACCGGAGACGTGGTCGGGGCGAACGTCGGGGGAGAAGGTGCTCGCTACCATGAGTCTGCTGAACCACTCGTGCAACCGAGCGCGCAGTGCCGAGCTACGGCAGCGACCCGCTCGCTGTATGGTGAGGTTCATCCCAGCGGCGAGAAGTGACGACCTTCTACGGGTTCCGCTACTACGAGAGGGACACCTCCGCGCGCCGCCACCACCTGCTCATCCACTACTACTTCCTGTGCAAGTGCGAGGCGTGCGAGAGCGACTGGCCTGAGAAGAGCCACTTCCCGGCCGAGGTGTCTATGAAGTGCCTGGAGTGCGCGGAGGCCGTCAGCTGCAAGACGGGCGAGTGCAGGCGCTGCCGCGTGGAGAGGCCGAAGCAGGGGGACAAGGACGGGTCGAAGGACGTCGTCAGGAGGAACAAGAAGGTCGGCAAGGAGATTCTGCGGACGGTGGAAGCCTACACCCACATACGCAACAGCCAGCGCTTCATGGACGGCAACAGCGAGGAGGACCGGGAGGTTATCAGTAAAGTTATTGAACTGATGGACAAGCATGTGGTGCTGCCGTGCAAGCTTTATTACGAAGCACAAGAAACTTTGCAAGTCTACCTGAACCGAGCAGGGAAATTCATGTACGTGATTCCGGACAAAAAGGAAGAGAATTTAAACGACCTTTCTCGATTCTACTGGCCACTTCTCGCCTAAAGAGACTGTTAAGCCAGAGCAATCAAATAAGGGCACTATCGTAGGTCGTATTCCATGTTCTACGGACATGTTCTTACTGTAATGGACACATAACTCTTTAAATATAACACAGATAAAAATGGTTCTATTAATATGAAAATCTCGAACTGGCATCCTCACAAACTAAAAGTACAATACCAACACAAAAGCACACACACACACACACACACACACACACACACACACACACACACACACACACACACACACACACACACACACACACACACACACACACACACACACACACACACGCGCAGTGCAAGAGTTCATCAGTGCCTTCCAGAATGACAAGGTCCTACACGGTATAAAAATAAATCACCCAAGCTGTTCAAACTTGGTACAATAAGGAAGGGACGAGCTTTCCCAGTGCCTTCCATATGTCCAATGGGTCACTGCTGTCAGATAATCAATTTATGAGTTTACCGATAATCAAAGAAAAGATTGGCAAAGAAAGAAAGTGTTTTTTGGTCGGAGAATCTAAAGAACGCCTGCTACTATATAGAAATTTAGTCAATTTGTGTCATTTAGAGAATAAATAACAAGTATTCTGTTTCTGGAAAAGCTGGAATACGTGTGAGGTGCTTATCTTGGTTCAGTATTATTGCATTTAGAATCGAGGAAAGCATATACGCATAACACATAATGACAAGAAAAAAAATGACGATGGATAGAAAAAAAGTTCCCACAATTCTGTCGTAGATCGTATGAACTAGTGTACAGCACCCTCACCGAAGTATACAGTGTATGTGTAGTAGTGAAACAAATCCTCGGAAAACTAACACAACGTAATCATGAAAGAGACAATGCAACGTTGCAAAATGAAAAAAAAAGTATTTAGAAAGCTTTAGAGAAAGATCCCTCATCGTGTTAGTGACTGCAGTGACGTGAGCACATTACCTTACATCAAGCCAGTATATAAAATGTTATTGCTAATCCCCAAAGTAAATATAATCAGCTGATCCTTTGTTTTTCTATCCCATCCATAAAGAGATCTGGAATGTAAAAAAATATTTATAATCCCCAGCAGTCTTACTTAAAATGATTCCCCGAACTATAAATGAATAAAAAATATATTATTTATAAGCTAACGGAATGAATTTGCGGATATAACTGTCTTAAGCTCTGTTTCAAACAATATAGATTACAATACATCAGGCTTTTGCCATAAATACTAGACGTAATAACAGAAGTGCCACAACAACTATATATTTAAGTTAGTAACGATATTTCAGAAATTGGTTATACTCCGTCAACTTAGCATGAAGTGTTTAGCAGTTTTCATTGATAATTTCATACCTTATTATTGCCGAACCATATTTAATTCAATATGAAATATAATTGTATGCTTTCTCTGTAATTTGATTAGAAAAAAAATAAGTCTGTGCATGTTCTATAATATAATAAGGAGTATTTTGGAATGTATTGTTACTGTCTTAGCTCCTACTGCTATTTTACAGCATATAAAATTTTCGCAAACAATTCGAATTTCACATATAAAGTGATTTTGTAAATAGTAATTCTATGTATTTTCCTAAGAGATATTTAGACTGAGAAATAGGGGTCCGTATCGCCGGCCTTTTCAAAAGTTCCACGGTTCTGTAGTGTTATAATTGACGTGGTATCTGAAAATTAAATTTGATCACTTTCATTATTTCCTACATTTCTCATATAAATGAATAAAATAAAGAAAAAGAAAACTGCGTTATTTATAAGCTAACGGACGATCTCTAAATAACACTACATTGTAAAAAAAAAAAAAAAAAAAAAAATCCAAATGTGTATAATTACACCACTCTAATCATCCTGGTATAAAGTGATATCTGAAACCTTAATGATCATTGAAGGCTTAATGGGAATGTTTTTAAAAATGCCATTGTGTTGCTCTGTACTGAATATCAGGGTCGTGCACTCTCCCCGCTGCCACCCCATTCCACTACAATGACTATAATCAATACTTTATTTAGATATGATCTCTTTCGTTATTTCCCTCATCCTCTATATCATAATGCTCTAAAAATAACAATCTACATTGTAAATAAAAATATTCGAGATGTTTAATTACATCGCTATAATCATCTCTAAATATACCGTAGCATAATCAGTTTGTAAATAAAAATACTCCAAATGTTTACTTACATGACCATAATCATCACTAAATACACCGTAGCATAATCAATTTGTAAATAAAAATACTCCAAATGTTTACTTACAAGACCATAATCATCACTAAATACACCGTAGCATAACGATCAGTTTGTAAATAAAACTACTCCAAATGTTTACCAATGTTTACTTACATGACCCCATAATCATCATTCATTTTACACCGTAGCTTAACGATCAGTTTTGAAAGCAGCCGTTCAACAGTGACACGGAATGAGGATGACGCACGTTCCTCGAGATCGCCGCGTCGGCATGAGCGGGTCAATTGCTCGCCACGAATGGTATTGACAGTGTTTGCTTCTGCCTGGGTGGGCGGCGAACGTGGAGAACGGGGGCCAGGGGGCGGGGGCCGTGTAGCTTTACATAGCAAGGCTCGGGGGAAGGGGGGAGGGTGACAGGGGACGGGGGCCGGTGTAGCTTTACATAGCAAGGCTCGGGGGAAGGGGGGAGGGAAGGGTGACAGGGGACGGGGGGGGTGACAGGGGACGGGGGCCGGTATAGCATTACATAGCAAGGCTCGGGGGGGGGGGGAGGGTGAAAGGGGACGGGGGCCGTGTAGCATTACATAGCAGGGCTCGGGGAAGGGGGGGAGGGTACCAGGGACGGGGCCGGTATGGCTTTACATAGCAAGGCTCGGGGGAAGGGGGAAGGAAGGGTGACAGGGGACGGGGGGGAGGGGGAGGGAAGGGTGACAGGGGAGGGGAAGGGGGGAGGGAAGGGTGACAGGGGACGGGGGGGAAGGGGGGAGGGGACCAGGGGACGGGGGCCGGTATAGCTTTACATAGCAAGGCTCGGGGGAAGGGGGGAGGGAAGGGTGACAGGGGACGGGGGCCGGTATAGCATTACGTAGCAAGGCTCGGGAGAAGGGGGGGGACCAGGGGACGGGGGCCGGTATGGCTTTACATAGCAAGGCTCGGGGAAGGGGGGAGGGGGGGAGGGTGACAGGGGACGGGGGCCGGTATAGCATTACATAGCAAGGCTCGGGGGAAGGGGGGGGGAAGGGTGACAGGGGACGGGGGGGAGGGTGACAGAGGACGGGGGGGGAAGGGGGGGAGGGAGGGTGACAGGGGACGGGGGCCGGTATGGCATTACATAGCAAGGCTCGGGGGAAGGGGGAGGGAAGGGTGACAGGGGACGGGGGGGGAGGGTGACAGGGACGGGGGGGGTGACAGGGGACGGGGCCGGTATAGCATTACATAGCAAGGCTCGGGGTAAGGGGGGGAGGGGGTGACAGGGGGGGAAGGGGGGAGGGAAGGGTGACAGAGGACGGGGGGGAAGGGGGGAGGGTGACAGGGGCCGGGGGCCGGTATAGCATTACATAGCAAGGCTCGGGGGGAAGGGGGGAGGGAAGGGTGACAGAGGACGGGGGGAAGGGGGGAGGGTGACAGGGCCGGGGCCGGTATAGCATTACATAGCAAGGCTCGGGGGGAAGGGTGACAGAGGACGGGGGGGAAGGGGGGAGGGTGACAGGGGCGGGGGCCGGTATAGCATTACTAGCAAGGCTCGGGGGAAGGGGGGAGGGAAGGGTGACAGAGGACGGGGGGAAGGGGGGAGGGTGACAGGGGCGGGGGCCGGTATAGCATTACATAGCAAGGCTCGGGGGAAGGGGGGGAGGGTGACAGGGGACGGGGGCCGGTGTAGCTTTACATAGCAAGGCTCGGGGGAAGGGGGGAGGGAGGGTGACAGGGGACGGGGGGGGTGACAGGGGACGGGGGCCGGTATAGCATTACATAGCAAGGCTCGGGGGAAGGGGGGGGAGGGTGAAAGGGGACGGGGGCCGGTGTAGCATTACATAGCAGGGCTCGGGGAAGGGGGGAGGGTACCAGGGGACGGGGGCCGGTATGGCTTTACATAGCAAGGCTCGGGGAAGGGGGGAAGGAAGGGTGACAGGGGACGGGGAAGGGGGGAGGGAAGGGTGACAGGGGACGGGGCCGGTATAGCATTTACGTAGCAAGGCTCGGGAGAAGGGGGGAGGGGACCAGGGGACGGGGCCGGTATGGCTTTACATAGCAAGGCTCGGGGGAAGGGGGGAAAGGGGGAGGGTGACAGGGGACGGGGGCCGGTATAGCATTACATAGCAAGGCTCGGGGGAAGGGGGAGGGAAGGGGTGACAGGGGACGGGGGGGGAGGGTGACAGAGGACGGGGGGAAGGGGGGAGGGAAGGGTGACAGGGGACGGGGGCCGGTATGGCTTTACATAGCAAGGCTCGGGGGAAGGGGGGGAGGGAAGGGTGACAGGGGACGGGGGGGAGGGTGACAGGGGACGGGGGGGTGACAGGGGACGGGGGTATAGCATTACCAAGGCTCGGGAAGGGTGACAGGGGACGGGGGGAGGGGGAGGGAAGGGTGACAGAGGACGGGGGGGAAGGGGAGGGTGACAGGGGCCGGGGCCGGTATAGCATTACATAGCAAGGCTCGGGGAAGGGGGGAGGGAAGGGTGACAGAGGACGGGGGGAAGGGGGGAGGGTGACAGGGGCCGGGGGCCGGTATAGCATTACATAGCAAGGCTCGGGGGGAAGGTGACAGAGGACGGGGGGAAGGGGGAGGGTGACAGGGCCGGGGGCCGGATAGCATACATAGCAAGGCTCGGGGAAGGGGGAGGGAAGGGTGACAGAGGACGGGGGGGAAGGGGGAGGGTGACCAGGGGCCGGGGGCCGGTATAGCATTACATAGCAAGGCTCGGGGGAAGGGGGGAGGGAAGGGTGACAGAGGACGGGGGGAAGGGGGGAGGGTGACAGGGGCCGGGGGCCGGTATAGCATTACATAGCAAGGCTCGGGGGGAAAGGTGACAGAGGAACGGGGGGAAGGGGAGGGTGACAGGGCCGGGGCCGGTATAGCATTACATAGCAAGGCTCGGAAGGGTGATCAGAGGACGGGGGGGAAGGGGGGAGGGTGACAGGGCGGGGCCGGTATAGCATTACATAGCAAGGCTCGGGGGGAAGGGGGGAGAAAGGGTGACAGAGGACGGGAGGGAAGGGGGGAGGGTGACAGGGGCCGGGGGGCCGGTATAGCATTACATAGCAAAGGGAAGGTGACAGAGGACGGGGGGGAGGGGGGAGGGTGACAGGGGGCCGGGGGCCGGTATACATACATAGCAAGGCTCGGGGGAAGGGGGAGGGAAGGGTGACAGGGGACGGGGGGGAGGGTGACAGGGGACGGGGGCCAGTATAGCATTACATAGGAGGGCACGGGGGAAGGGGGGGGGGAGGGAGAGGTACATTTACGTGTATAGTGTTATATAGCAGGGAACGGGGGTGGTGGGAGGGGCGAGGAAACAATTACCGGTTTTTTCGTAGATGGGGACGGGGGGGGATGGGGACGAGGGGGCAAGGGGACACTTCCCGGTATAGCATTCCATAGCATTCTGGTTAACTTTCTCGAGCTTGGTTTAACATGTCTGCTTCGTTTTTGAAAAATTCTAAAAAAAAATGGCATGTTTCCTTACTGCGAAAGGAACAGAGCCCTCCACGAAGTAGGAAATAATAAATAAATACGAAAATGATAAATAAAAAGCGGTCAGGGGTAGTTCATTCCAAGCCACGCCCATTGCACCATCAATCTATATCATATATTGTAAAAAAAAAAAAGACAAATTACGTTACGAAAAATGCTCTCTAATCTTAACTACCGTGCCTCCCCCCCCTCCCCGTGCACCCGTTCCTGTTATGGACGTGAAATAGATCGTTTAGCGACCTATTAGACGCACAACGGTTTGGGATCTGAACCGCCAGGAAGAGGTTAGACCTGGTAATTCTTTCCAAGAATAGTAGGTGATTGCGGGTGTCTCTGTCTCTGTCTGTCTGTCTCTCTCTCTCTCTCTCTCTCTCTCTCTCTCTCTCTCTCTCTCTCTCTCTCTCTCTCTCTCTCTCTCTCTCTCTCTCTCTCTCTCTCTCTCTCTCACACACACACACACACACATATAGCTCAGATAGCTAAATAGATAGACAGATCTTGTCGTTTTTTTTTCCCGAACCAACTGTATTTGTAGATCATTCAATGACAAGGTTGCCGGTTAATGTTTTTGTGTGTGGGAGGCAGAAAGTGTTGCATGTATTGATTCGAGATCTCGACCGTCTGTCATGGGACATATACGGGGCAGTAAAAGGCTAAGCCGGCTTTGGGACCTTCCTTGAGAATGAGTACGAAAGGACTTAGGAGTACTGAGGAAGCCAGAACTATGAACCCCAAAACAGCTGCTTCCAGATTGTCGTCCAAAAATGACCCTTGCTGACCTCTCGGAAAGATCGAGTTGTTGACCAGGTGATGCCTTTCCAGGTTTGGTTCCTGCAGGAGTAGTCGTAGAAGTTAATGTAGTCCACTGGAAAGACACATTCCTTCAGGTTGAATCGGAAAATTTACGATAGAAGGGCGCGGTGAGGTTAACTGGCTGTCCGTAAAATATGAAGATATTGCGTTTATGTCAATGATTCTTTTAATATAACAATCTTTAAGAATCTATATACAGGTTTGTATATATGGATAAGTAACACACTAAGGAGGTAAAATGAGGGCATGTAGAGTCAGTACCCGGTAGATTTGAATGCAGTGTTTTCATTGAAAACATTGCAACCCGTGTGATATGTATACACACACGCGCGCGCACACACACACATATATGTATATGTGTATATATATGTATATATAGGTATACATAGATAGATAGATAGATTTATATACATTATATGATTCATATAACATACACGATTCTATATATCATACTTATAACATGTAACACGCTATACACTACTACCTCCTGCCTCTGACAATTAGATATATTCAGCGTGAACGATGCCGATCCAGTATGACTAGAAATATTTCCCAAGAACTGAATTCCAATCGACAATAAAGAAAAAAAGCTCGTGTGGACTCACCTTAGACCAGCCTTTCCTGGATTTCTTTTTCCTTTCTTTCTTTCTTTAGCAATTTGCAGCTGTTTAAGAGAAGCCTGGTCGAGTCAACCAGGAATATCCTTGTGCAAACAGTATGGCTTCCCTTTGGCTTAGAAAATTAAAAGACAATTTAGGTTAGAAGAGTTCAAGAGGAATGGTCAAGGCCACTGTCTTCTGGGATGCAAAAGGGATTTGGCTAATTGACTTCCTCGAGGACACGAAGACAATTACATCTGCTTATTATGAAAGAGAAAACTCAAAAAAAATATTGGAAAACACCCTGGAAAGCTGCATCATCGCGCAGTCTTCCACAACGGTAAACAAGAGCTGTGCTACGTGAATTTCGACCATCCATCCCTCTTACAGCCCTGATTTGGCCCCATGCGACTTTTTTTGTTTCCAAAGTTTTAAAAAAATCATTGAAAGAGCTGCTCTGACATGGTTCAGATCACAAGACCCTCCATTCTACACCGGCGGTCTTTAAGGGTTCATGTTTCAACATGTTTTAGCACGTTGGTACAAGAATGTTCAGGTGCATTGATATTAAAATCCAATCAATTTTTACTTTTTGAAGCCCCCTCATATATATATAATATATATATATATATATATATATATATATGTAAATATATATATACATATATATGATGTATATCTATATACATAATAACATGTGTAATTATATATATATATATATATATATACATATATATATATATTATATATATATATTATGTATGTATGTATATATATATATATATAATATATTATATATACACATACGAATATACATATACATATATATATACACACACACACACATATATATATTATATTATATATATATATATATATATATATATATATATATACAATGTACATGTACATATATATTTAGATAAATATAAATATATACTTATTATATACATACACACAAGTATTATCTATATGTATATATATGTATATATAAACACACATATAATATAATATATATATATATATATATATATATATATATATATATATATATATATATATATGTGTGTGTGTGTGTGTGTGTGTATGTATATAAAGTACATATTTATATTTATTTAAATATAATCTGTACATATACATATATATGTACATATAATTATATATATATATATAATATATATATATATTATATAATACATATATACAATATATTCGATATATATACACACATACATACATACATATATTATATATATATATATATATATATATATATATATATATATATATATATATATATATATTTGATATATATTGCCTGTGCGCGCGCTTGTGATATTTAAACAAGAAACTTCACACGTGCTGTTTATTTCGCAGTGTACAGATTACTTTATAATCGGTATATAAAAACCTTGTAATCAGTCTAAAACATTTTGAAAATTTGCTTATCAACTAAATGTCTGTATAAAGGGGTCCTAATTCAAAAATCAACGGAAAAAAAACTGGCTAACCTCACTTGGTCAATCAGAAACTTGACCCCGCGCAATAATTAATAACAATGACCTAAAAAAATGTGCAAAAAGCTCCTGACAGACAGACACATCGTTCTGTCTACAGGTGATTTAAAGGTCACAAAAAATTGCAAAAGTCACAAATAAAAGCAAGTAAAGCAATTGGAAAGATCGGATTACAACACCGAAGTGGGTGGCTTACCTAAACGACTGTAACTTTCCAACAACCAATTGAAGTTGTTTGATTACTGACATGTGATAATATTCCTTAAATTATAAGACTGATTATCATACATCAGATCACTGCAAAGTGGGAACCGTTATCATACTACGAAACGGAAACAAAAGGAACTGAACTGTAAATTCTTTGGCAAGATGTGTACCCAAACCTTAGCCATACATCTAAAAGAATATAACTTTGCATAATCCTGAATATTCTGAAAGCCTGAACTAAAAGAAACATGTATTTCCTAAAGGTAATGTAGTCTATAAGAAAAAATAAAGAAAATCAAAATGAAGGGCACTTTTTAATACTTTAGCGACACTAAATCTAAACTTTGCCAGTAGCAATTCACAAAAAATCAGAATTGTCAAGATTTCAATGATTTAACTAAGAAACATATTATTCATCTCCGGCAACTGAAAAAAACAAAATGCTACATGTTCTTAGTGTTTATGGTTGAACATTTTACAATTTTTGTGATGCAAGTAAATGTACATAAAAAGGAACTGTTAAACATTTTCTTACTGAAGCAACTTCGAAGGTTCTGACTGGTTGTGTGCTGGCCACTCCCGTTCACGGTAACGGAGCCCAGTAATAGTTAGAGAGCATATTTTCAGAACCAGAAGTGACGTAAGTGAACTTCCTTTCTCTGTTATAGTATATCTGCAGTGCCTGTTGGGCGTCGTAATAGAACTTACAAGGCAGAACCACATACTTGTCCATAAGTTCAATAACTTTACTGATGACCTCAATGTCTTTCTCATCATTTCTATCCAAGAACCTCTCGCTGTTGCGGACGTGATGGTAATTCTTCATTGCATCAGAGATTTGTTTTCCGATTTCTTGGTTCCTTTTCCTTAGGTTAGACCCGTCTCCATTTCCAGATCCGCCTTCGTCTTTGTCACACTTGGTACACTTGCCTGAACTGCAACTGACTGGTTTTGAACATCCCAAGCACTTCATCAGCAGTTTGGATGGGAGCTCACCCTTTCTCGGCCAGTTATTCTCACAGGCCTCGCAACAACAGGTGAAATGATATTCCTTCAGACGCCCCCATCGCTCGCTCTTCTCGAGGTCGTAATAGGTGATGCCATAGCAAGTCGTCACCTCTTGGCCGGCTGGGATGAACCGGATGGCTCTCGAGGTACTAGTGCCACTTCCAGTACTCGAGTAGACGCTTGGGTTGCAGGAGTGGTTCAATAAACTAAGAGTAGAGCAGAGTTTCATTCCCACATCGGTTTTGCAGACGTCCCTATTACGATTATAGGAGACCTGGGAAAACGTAGAAAAATATATATATATAACCACCAAGACTGAAAAGGAGGGCGTTCGTGACAAAACCATAGCTCATAAGGTCAATCTAATAACTTCTCTCTACTTTACCTGTAGTTCCTTGAGACAAAAGCTGTTGGTGTCCACTGCCATTAGGATCCTCACCAGAGTGCCCCCAACAAGAGCGATATCCTCTTCACTTGGGGATATGGGATTCCCGTGGCCGTCTACAAAATACTTCTTACTGGCAATCAGTATCTTGGTAACTACGAAAGCCACGGTGCACGTTCCAAGAATCGACAAACTTGACAGCTGGTGCTTGTTAGTGCACAAATGATATATCACCCGGAAGTCCTCTGCATCATATATGCCGTCCTCATTAAATCCACGTTTCTCAGGGGGCAGCGTCTCTTCCTCGTGCTTCAGAATGGGCAGCAATTCCTTGAGGCGAGGGAATGTCAGCTTCATCAGTATCCTAAAGACTAAAGTGGTCGGTGCATCATCGCTGAAGGATGCTAGAGCTGGCAAAATCTCACACTCTTGTTTGTGGAAATCAGCAAGGCCTTGTTCTCTACATTCCTCACTGCAGAACATAACCTGTGGAGAAAGGAAAGAACTTTTAGGATGACAAATCAAGAGTCATTTGAAGATACTGATATCACATATATACATGTACATGTATAAAACGTGTGTGTTGGTGTGCACATGCATAATGGAGCGTGTTGATTTTTTGTTCATTCCTTTTATTACAATAACTTACAAAGCAACAATTGGGGCAAGGTAGAGAGGCACAGCACTGTGATGCACACGTGAGACAGCGGGTCTTGTAACTTTCTACGCTCAAAGAACTGGAGAAATTATTTTCCAAAAACAACAATTCACCTGGGAATAGAAGACAGTGGTGTTATTGCTTACAATATCCTTCTTGTCATATACAGCAATTTCAAATTTCTGAAACTTTAGGATGACCATTTTCATGATCAAGTTTCTTTGTTTTTATTCTATTTATCAACAGCATTATTATCCTGTAAGTTAACCAATAAAAAAGATCATGCATGAATGCAGATTTTAAAGGTAAACCAACCGCAGTGTAAAATCATGAACATCGCTGGAAGGAAACTCCCATTAAATTGTATATTTGAGTGTATACGCATTTATAAGTGTGTGTGTGGGGGGGGGGGGGGGGCTTGCGGCTAGCCCCTAACAGTCACCAGCTTCTGATTGGTTACTGTAAAATGTAAACAAAGACCCGTGCAAGACAAATTATTGCATTGATGACGTCATCAGTGGAATTCCCCAAGTGAGTTTGGCAAGAAATTCAAAGACTAATTTGCCCGTTTCCTCTCCTGGCTAGTTCCGCTTTTCACGTGCGGACTCCCATCCGCCTTCTAAATTTTCAGTATGTGCCATAGGCCTAGAGAAGGCAGGGCTGTATCTCTTTTTCCCAGGGCTGCATATCAAACTTTATGAGTAGAGGGGGCTTAACCCCCTTAACCCCAAGGTCTTGGTGGGTCTCTAGTTATTCTGCAAGGGGGGGGGGGGACTACCCTATTCACAGAAATGGGCCTAATATTCGTCCCCCCCCCCCCCACCCTGGAAATATTTCTGGGGGCTCCGGCTTCCCGGCTTCCTCGTATCATAGGCCTAAGCCCTATCTAGAACCTACCGCAGAGCTACGCCATTTAGGGCTTGAGGCCTAATGCTCCCTGATCCTGGCAATGCATGGTGCCAGTGCCAGTGGTGATCTCTGCAAGTTGACAGCCATGGGCTAGACCTACCTATACCCTTAGACCTGGACCATGTTTTATGCTACATGTGCCTAGGCCTCCCAAGAACTATATACAGTGTCGTGTATAATTCACGTACATTGGCAGTTACTACCATAGGCCTAACTGATGTTGAACATAAAACAAAAATCTCTTGCCTAAGTTTGGTTATTGGGTGTGGCTGAATTA
>NW_020870688.1:702568-719259 GCF_003789085.1 Penaeus vannamei
AAGAGAACATGGCTCACCTAGAGCCACTCCTTGCTCCCACCTCGTAGGATGAAGTAAACCAAAATCTAATGAGGGTTCCTCGTACGGCTCCTCACACATCGGACGGGACGCTCTTATTCACCTTTTTGACAGCCTTATACAAGTTCTGACTCACCTGTACAACTCCTTGGCTACATAATCCCCTAATCCCGTGCGCAGCCAGTGGATGGTAACCCCGGCCATTCCTTGCACACGAGAGGTAATTTAGATGCAAATAAACAGACAGCCTGTCACAGCAAAGAATATCCATTGTAACAAATGGAATTGAAAAGAAATTTTGTTTTCTTTTTATTTAAGATTCCTTTAGTGACCCTCATTCTTAAGCCGCAAAAAGGCCAAAAGACTGATCTAGAAAGTTACTTCGCAATCATGTGAGGGTTATGAACGAATGGCTGATCTTAACACAATTTTTTTTTTTTTTTTTTTTTTTGAGGGGGGGGCGCTCGTGTAACATTTGGTTAAAATTTTTAAACAGATATTGACGTAGGACTTTTTGCAAGTTGTGAGATGTTTTAAGGGATGTTGAAAGCAGAATATATTAGAAGGGAAATATTATGAACACTTTTCCTTTGGCATATTGAGTCAGAAGTGAATTTTGATGAGATTGAAAAAAATAAATTATAGGAAAAGTGAGGATGGACATAAAGATGGATAGATAAATATATAGAAATAACTTGATAGACAGAGGTATACTTGCCTATATGGAAAATTGACGGACAGTTTGGAAAGTTATTCCAGTTTGAATTTCTTTATTAAAAATCTAAAAAGATTTATATGATTGTGTGCAAACCGTTAGACGCTCAATTTTTGTCTGCTGCTAATTGTATTGATAATGATAATATGAGAATACGAATAAGAAAATGAATAACAGTGATAATGGCAATGAAATAGTCTCAGAAGTTATAGTAATAATAATAATAGTAATCATAATAATTATAGTAATAAAGATGATAATTACAGTATTGATAATGTTGATAATGATAATATTCGTAATAAAAATGTTGATTATAATGATTATGGAAAGTAACAGTAACAATAATTATCATGATAATGATAATAACAGTAATTATAATGACAATCATAATACTACTTCTATTACTACTAGCAGTAATAATGAAGATGATAATGGTGATAATGATAAGAATGATTATAAAATCAATCATGATAAAGCTAATGATAATAGCAATAATGATAATGATATTGATAATAACAGCAATGATAATGATGATAGTAATAGTATTGATAATAAAATCATCATCACCTTCACTACCAATAACTTCATTATCATCTTAGATCGATAACGATAAAGCCAAAGGGAAACCGGGCTAAAATGGTAGCGCTTCGGCAGTGAAGCGTCAAGCAACACATCACAGCCCGATGTTGTGAATGAAAGGGCGGAGGTACACCTGTCATTTGTTATGGCATCTACAGGTGCAGTATTTAACACTTTTTTTAGTTGCATTTTCGATGCAATAGTGAGCTTTGGTCGTTATAGAAGATTATAATATGAACAGATATATTTTTTCATAAGAATTTCCATAGTCGTGACACATCTCATTCCTCGGATTATCAGTAGTATATTTATTGTTTTAGTGATATTTACGCCACGAAAATTTAGTGACTAATTTTTTAATTTGATATTCAGAAACAATCTTTGATTTTCCATGAAAGATTTAAGGATAAGATATTTAACTTTCTCTCTAATGTATTTTGTTTTCATTTATAATGTCTTACTTCCTTTCACTTCCTTCGTTTTTATGAGTTATTCATGAGTTAAGCGAAAAATTAGCAAGCACAAATTATACATCTGTAAATTGAACCTCACTGCAGACAGTAAAAATGAGCGCAGGAGACGAACAGAACTTCTCCAGTTTTATGGCGCTGGAGGGAAGGAGGACACGCCATATGATATCAACTCAAAGCACTTCAATCATGATATGTATGTCCAGAAGACCATTAAGGTATGGCATTGTTCTGTGAACATCGGTACAACTTTGGTGAAATATAATTATGATAAGTCAGTGCTTCTGAGGGTAGGTATTTTGGTATTTTATATGCACTGGGGCATGCATGTTATGCCATGGTTATATACATCTAAATACTAAATAGCTAGACTTTGAACCTTATTGCCCAGATGCTTTTGCAGGAATTTAGAACTACAAGGACCTCATATTATCATACATATCTGTATGAGAGGCACAAACCAATAGTTTATCTGGACATATAAAGCAAGAATACAAATGCACTGTTTCCTGAACTCGGGAGTTTAAATCTGACAGTGTTTTAGCCAGACCAGAGGTATTAGATTAAGAGAAGGTGTTCAAGGTACAAAAAAAGACACTAAATAGAGAGATGAGGGGATAGATTTTCTGAATTTTGAGTGTTTTTGTTTATTTATATTTAGTGTTTTCATGAGATGGGTGATAGTAGAGAAGGAAAGATTGGAATACAGAGTTATATACTTTTAGTTTCATAAAATGTAAGTTGGAAATAAGATTTCTAAGATTCAAATTAATAGATTATGGATTGGATTGGATTCGTCTATAGTTTTACTGTGCTTTCTATGAATTTCATAATCAATATTTTTTTATGAATTTCATAATCAATACTTTTTTTTTATGAATTTCATTATCAATATTTTTTTTATGAATCTCTTCAGTTGCTTTTATTATATTAATGACAGCTTTTGTTCTTACATATTCTTCATAGGAGAGCAGTTTGAAGCAACTCCTGGAACATGAAAGTTCACTAGTGTCGGAGATTCAGTCTCTGGATTCTGATTGCCAGACTCTTGTTTATGACCACTATGACAAATTTATTGCTGCTGCTGACATCGTCCGCAAGGTATTGTACTTATACTGCCTTAGGGTCTATACCAGTAATTGTCTTTACTGAATGATAGTAACACTGTAGAAACACTTTTATGAGACTGTGCATAGATAATTGATAAAGATTTTATCATAAATACTTGGTATCACAGTACCGTGGTGGGAAAATACCTACAATAAAATCACCAAGTTGAAACTATTCATCTTCATGTTCCTCACAGATGAAGGAGGGCTCAGTGAAGATGGAGGCTCAGATCAGCCGCCTTCAGGAGAACATGGCACGCATCATTGCCTCCTCAACCTCAGTCACATCAGCTCTCCAGGTCAGAAGAGAAAGGTTCATCTTTTGCCTTTTTTCTCTCTCTCTCTCTCACTTTGAATGTTCTAACTAAATCTCTTGCACCCCTTCTCCTCTGTTTTTTTTTTTTTTTTCCAACTCAATTTCTTCCAATTTCTTCATTTCCATATCCTCCCTGTTTGTTCTCTCACCCCACTATCTCCACCTTTGCTGTGCTTTATTTTTCTCTTCTTTTTTTTGCTTCCTTTCCTCCTTTTCATTTTTTTCTTCACTTTTTTTCTTGTGATGTCTCTACCTGTTCATCCTTTTCTTTATTCCCAGCACCCCTCTATCATGATAATTGCCATTACTATCATTTCACCCCAAACCATTCTCTTAACAAGTTCTCTCTTTTTCCCTTTCTTACTCTGACTCCCAGGAACGCCGTGGCCACCTCAGTCGCCTTCTGGGTGTCCATGGCACCTTGAGGAAGTTGGAGTTCCTGTTCCACCTGCCACAGAAGATTGACGAGTGCATTGCTGAGAAGAACTTTGCCGAGGTGAGTAGGTGATAGGTCTGTGCAAGTGATTGTTGCAGCTTAGGGTGTATGGGCACATTTGTACATGTGCACTGAATAAGTATTTGTATGTGCTTTTATTTACAAAATGAAAATAAAAAATCTCAGTGAAAAAAGGTGTAGTGTAGTAACATATTGAAAATAGGTGTAGTTTGATATTGATCAACTATCACTGAAGTAAAACAGCACTTCCTTAATATATCCTGAACACCATGTCCTTCTTTCCTCAAGGGTGTGGCCAGCTATGTGGAAACAGCAGAAGTGGTTCACCGTTATTGCCATCTTTCATCCTTCAGTGCCATCCATGAGGACTGTGAAGCAGCAGTTGGTCGACTTAACCAGGCTCTGAAAGAGCAGTTGGCACTCAAAGAGGTAGAGAGCATAATTTTTTTTTATTATTATTATTTTTTTTTTTTATGTGTGTGTGTGTGTGTGTGTGTGTGTGTGTGTGTGTGTGTGTGTGTGTGTGTGTGTGTGTGTGTGTGTGTGTGTGTGTGTGTGTGTTATACTAATACTGTGTGTTTTTGTTTGTTGTATCTGAAATATTCTGCAAATATTTTCAGATTAAAAAGAATTTATTGGTTGGGTATTTAGCCTATTAAAGATTGTTGATAACTAAGATTTATGATTTTAACATTGCTTTATATATTACAGGTGAGTGCACGTCACCTGACAGAGTGCGTTGACCTGCTGCTGCAGTTAGGAGAACCAGCAGAAGGACTCTGTGATGACTTCCTGGCCCATGCACGGACCAAGCTTGAGAATGACCTCTCCAACTTGACCAAACTAGCAGAGACAGCTGGAGGCCTAGGGAGTGAGGAAGAGGAGGGCACTGAGCAAGGGGCAAGTGAGGAGACTTCCAAGGCAGAGGAGACAAAGGAGGGTCTCGGACGGGAGGAAATAGGAGACGACAGCATTCGGGATGGGGCAAATCTAGTAAGCAGAATCAGATGTCTTTCTCTGTAACTCCTTCATAATTTTTAAGATTTGTTGAAATACTTCCTGTGATGTTATCTATTTTGTTTTTACTATAATACCTTTTTTCTTTGATATATGTTTCATCATGAAACATATATCAAAGACATATATTTGATTATCAAGACCACTAACATTTTCATTGTGACTTTTGCAGGATATCTTGGAGTTTGTGGATGTCTGCCATGAGACTTTTGTAGGGAACCTATGGCTTGTGATCTCATCTTATAAGGAAATGTTCCTGCGCTCTCCTGAAGAAGGAGGAAGGTAACAAACTTCAGGTTCATAAATTGCAGACTTGCAGTAAATTGATAATTGATAATACTAAGAGGTGTTCACAATTTACTGTTTGTAACATTTTGTCAATTTCTTTGGAATTTATAGACAAACTAAATAAAGTATTAATGTTATTTTTTTTCCCGTTTTTTCCTTAAAGTGGGTCGTCAAATGTGGCCATGGAGAAACTGCGGGTATTTGTAGCTGACCTGGTTGAACAGTATGTGGCAGTGGTAGGAGTGAGAGTGGCCAGTGAGCCAGATGTAGGCCATTATGGGCAGCTCACCACAGCTCTCGACAAATTCCATCGGCGTCTCCATGCCATCACACAACTGCTTCCTAACACAGACTTTGGGAAGTAAGTCAGAAAGATTTTCTTGAGATCCTGAGAGAATAGATAGGGTTAATAACTTGTTTTAGGACTTTCCTGAGACATCTTTCTTATTCCATAAGATGTGGATTCTTATTGTATATTGTTTATATAAGAAAAATAATTTTATAAAAAACAGTTACAGGTTTTAAGTACTGATACTTGCATTTGAATTACTTCATGTTTTCATGAGATGGTTTACAATCTTGTTCTTTCACATATGATGAGTATATTGTTTAATTTTCCTATCACTATCAAGTATGGGTTAAAGGCACAAACTGTTCTGACAATCCCTTCTTGCATAAATAGTGTAGCTCTGAGCCTGGTTCTGGAAGCAGGTTCAGCCAGGTGCCAGTCATCTCTGGCAATGCTGAAATCTGGCCTAGCATCCAGCCTGGGAGACATTCGGCATGCCCTTGTAGCCCCCAGGCATCCCACACAGGATGGGACAGAGTCCACACACCGACAGCTCAATGAGCACCTTACACGCCTTGTGGCTTCCACAGCGGCCTCCATCAAGGATAAAGTTACTGCTCTGCAGGTTGGTTTTTGCTTTTTGCATTTAATATTATGGTAGTTTATTATGTTACTGTAGTATTGTGGTTATAATTCTCTGTTGGTTCTGATTGTTATATTTCAATTTCACATTCAGATTATGTTATATCATACCTGTTATTTTATAATTAGTGTTATCTCCTTAATATAATGCTTCCCATCTTTCTCTCCTCTCCCTCAAAGGCCTTTACACAGCCCAAGCATACCTTTGCTGTTAAGGCTGAGTTCCGCCGCAAATTCTGCCGTGACCTGGTGCGAGAAGGTGTTGTAGTGGCCTTCTTTTTGCACATTACTGACACGCTCCTACAGTTCTGTCACAAGAAGGATAAGGACCCTGTCCTGCTGCTTGTGCTGTCAAGGATGTGCCTTGACCTCCACACATCCACTGTGCATTACCTGGTTAGTTTAAGAATTATTTGACCTTATGACTGGCATTATTATTTTTGTTTTATTTTTGGTAGTAATTGTTGCTATTATTTTTTTCTCTCTCTCTTCTTCACTTTTTTTTTTTTTTTTTAGGGGGTTTTCTTTTCCTCCTTTTAGGTACAGTATTGTATAATAGATATTTTATATAAAGTTTACATTAGGTGATAAAAACCAGACTTTTGTTGCTTCATTTAAAATTTTATCCCATATTTTTTTTAAATTGTGGATTATGGAAATTTGGTTGATTCCTACACAGCTGAGCCACTGTGATGAACAGCTACAGTTGGAGGAAAAGACGGGTCTGACACCCCTCCATTCCATCACGGACGGCATGCGGGAGGCTGGCCAAAAGCTACTAAACCACTATGTTCACACTCAGGGATCATCTATTAGCCAGGTGGGGTCTTCTGTGGTATGTTGGGTTCATTGAGTGAATTGAGAAGGATGGAGAATGGTTTTGATAGATTATATATGTGGTGGAAAGAATACACATTAGTTTAATATAGTGAACAGAACACCATATCCTAATGCTGTCTCTCTTGTACAGATGTTGCGTCGCAGCGTGGAGCTCAAGGATTGGCTTGGATGTGGGGAGCCTCGCAGTGTGCGTAGGGTCATGAGGACTGTCCTGGAGGAAATATCAACCATGGACACACAGGTAAGAGAATAACCAATACAGTATGGGGTACATCTAGTTAAACATTTCTGAATAGGGTTTGATTTCAATAAACTTTTTTTATTGTTCATTTTAGAAAAGCCTTGCTAAGATGTGTTTTCTTCCTATTTCTTTTTATCTGGTCTTGACATTGCTAAATCCTTCATTAAACCAGTGATATAAAGCACTTTTTTTACTGCAGATATTAAATTTGTTTTATAACAAACATGATATTCGAACAGGTTGGAGCCCTTTATGAAGAAGGAAATCGTCGTGATAGATCATCAGATTCCTCTAGACGCACTTTCCACAGGTAGCATGATGTTTTACTTACTGTTTATGCCTGGTAACTCATATAAGGTAGTGTTCCCCCTTATAGTTTGACAGCAGAATTATTTATGTGATTATAAGATTGTATTAGGTTTGGTTTACCCCATTAATCATAAGTAATAACAAGAAAGGAGTAGCAAAAGATCATGAGGCTTTTTGATTAACAATCGTAAATTCAAAAAACTTTACGGACAGTGTGAGTGCATCTCGAGGGGGCGGTGGAGGGCGATCAGGCTGGTCAACATATACCCCAAGCCAGCTCGACAACAGCCTGGTGGCCAATCTCAACAAACTCTGGTCTGAGAGGATTGAGATCTTTGCACCAGTGGAATTCACAAGGGTGTCCATCCTCACTGGAATTGTTAAAATTAGTCTGAAGGTAAGAGGAAACAGAATTAGTGTAAAAAAAAGGAGTGAAAATAAAAAAACAAATGATATAAAAGGTTAGTAGTTATTTTTTGAGAGTATTACATATAGGTTTGCAGTAAAGTATTGTTAGATCTTCACATAAATGAAATGGTAAATTTCTTAATGAAAAATTTAAGTACGTGATAATTGAGCTCCTCTGAGGGGTGAGAACTGATGGAAATACTACACATAATGTAAACTCAGTGATTCAAGATCCCTCTTCAGGTACAGTACATAAACAGAATGTCAAATTGTGATTATGTTTATGGTGTGAGTGGACAAGTATATTCTTAGATATGTAAATAATACAATGGTAACAATAATCATCATTCATGTTTCAAATAAGATGTGTTCATTAATCTTTCAGACTTTACTAGAGAGTGTGCGCCTTAGGACCTTTAGCCGGTTCGGACTTCAGCAAGTACAGGTCGATGCTCACTACCTGCGCACATATCTGTGGTCTTATGTGGCTGATGAGCAGTAAGTCATTTGGAAGTTGGAGTAGTCAGTTCATGTCTCATGAATCTCAGTAGAATGCTAAATAGTTACTTTTTTCCACTTCTTTTTCTCTTCTTCTACTTCACCCATTTCTTCCTTGGAAAAAGAGTACTTTAAGAAATTAAATTTTCTCCTGTTAACCCAATGAATTTGGATGCTTGGCTGCAATCATATGTCCTGAAATACAGGCATTAGCTTTACGTGAGCATCCGGGCACTTGTGCACACACAAACACTCATAAGTGGTGATAAGACAGTATGCATCCCCTTTGCAATGTTATTTTCTCTTTTTATGCATAAGCATTTTTAGCTTTTTTGCCATTTTCCAATGTTCATATTTGTCATTTGATTTGCTCTATCCAGATGGTAGTAGACTCTTTTCCTTGCACAGATTCCATATCATTTCTCTAGGTGGTCCTTAACTTGGTGCAAGAATATTAACAATAAGTAACATTTTTTATAACACTTAATTTTCTCCTCTAGTCCTGGCTTACAATCACTACATTCCACACTCATTTACTGATGGAAATAATGCAAAAGACCCTTTTTAAATACCAAATGAGTCTTATCACCCTTCGAGAGATTTATGCACTCATGGCAAGTCTTTCTAGTCAGCCCAGCCTTCAGCCAAAATGCTCACAATGGCAAGTTCACATTACTATGGCCCACAGCCAGATTTTCCCATAACAGTATGTTCATGTCACCGACCCCTCAAGCCAAATTTTTTCATGGTGTGGTGGTCATGTCATCCGGATCATAAGGGTTATGAAGTATTAAATGGTCATATGAATATACTATCATATTCATATTTTTATTTTTGTGTATTAGAAGTCTCATAAACCTATGGTGAAAAATGGATGAAATTGATCAATATAAGTAATGGCCAGTAATAATAAATTGAAAGCTGATAATATCTCAGAAGTTATAATGGCAACACAACCCAGTAATGGTGATAACAATGATGAATTTATTTTCAATCAATTTACTTAGTTTTGTTTCTACCAAATTGTTTAATTCCTTTCTATTTGTCAAAATCACATATTGGTTAAAATTAAACTTTACTTCCTTTATTTTTAGTGTCCTGAATGTATTGCTGGATGAGGTAGTGACCTCAGCCAGCGTGCGATGCTGTGACCCTGAACTGATGGAACAGAGAGTCGTCGAGTTTATATGTGAGCAGAACTAATAAAGAAGCTGGCTGTAGATTTACATTTTATGCAGGAAATCTTGTGTGACAGGTGTATTTATCAATGGTATTGATTTTAGGATGAGAGAATGTATCAAGAGTTTGTGTGTGAGATGTAACATTTATAAAGTTTTTGATATATGTATACATATGCACACATGTTTATATATCCAAATAGACAAGCACATGCACATCCACACAGGTACACAAATACATATATACATATACAGTACACACTTACACTTTCACATGTATACACTCACATGCAGAGTGGAAAGCAAAAATGATTTTAATCAAGAAACTGTATAGCTTTTTTTTCAAAATAAATAAATGTTTTGCTAATACTACATAGCATACTAAACATTTAATATTATTAAAGTTATTTTAAATGAGCTGTATGAAGATTTTATATCCTTATCTGCCTGAAAGATGATTTTCCTTTATCCTAATACCCATGCAAGCACTTTGTGCATTGATGTTGATTGTGATTGTATGATTGTTGAATTGTATTTAGAACATTTTAAAAATATTTATTTTAGTAGTGATGCATTCTTTATATGCCTAATAAATTCATATCACAAGAAAGCAGTACATGGTTTATTTTTTAATACTTTTTGAACCTTTTGTCAAAGGGAAATAACAGGACAGCCAGCTAAGACTAAGACAAATTATGGCAACAGAAAAGAAAGTAAGCTCTCTCTCTCTCTCTCTCTCTTCTCCTCTCTTCTCTCTTCTCTCGTCTCGCTCTCTCTCTCTCTCTCTCCCTCTCCCCTCTCTCTCTCCTCTCTCCTGGGCTCTCAGAATCCCTCCCTCCCTCCTCCTCCCTCTCCTCCTCCCCTCCCTCCCTCCTCCTTCCCTCATCTCCCTCTCCCTCTCCTCCGCCTCTCTCTCTCTCTCTCTCTCTCTCTCTCTCTCCTCTCTCTCTCTCTCTCTCTCTCTCTCTCTCTCTCTCTCTTCTCTCTCTCTCTCTCCTCCCTCCCCCCTCCCTCCCTCCCTCCCTCCTCTCTCTTCTCTCCCCTCCCTCCCTCCCTCCCTCCCTTCCTCCCTCCCTCTCTCTCTCTCTCTCTCTCTCTCTCTCTCTCTCTCTCTCTCTCTCTCTCTCTCTCTCTCTCTCTCTCTCTCTCTCTCTCTCTCTCCTCCTCCTCCCTTCCCTCCCTCCCTCCCTCCCTCCCTCCCTCCCTCCCTCCCTCCCTCCCTCCCTCCTCCCTCCTCCCCTCCTCCCTCCTCCCTCCCTCCTCTCTCCCTCCCTCCCTCCCTCCCTCCCTCCCTCCTCCCTCCCTCTCTCTCTCTCTCTCTCTCTCTCTCTCTCTCTCTCTCTCTCTCTCTCTCTCTCTCTCCTCTCTCTCTCCCTCCCTCCCTCCCTCCCTCTCTCTCTCTCTCTCTCTCTCTCTCTCTCTCTCTCTAAGTAATAAACAAAATCTGTCTCATCATACCACACTTACAGCTGTTTTCATCCACCTTCAATCAGTGCATGTTTGTTTTTAAGCCATAGAGTCCCAGGTACAGTTTAGCTTTAAGCTTGGATTCTAATACCTTTAAGTGACTCTTGGACATGGCATAACCCAGTGCTAACAGGAGCTTGAAGCACCAGACTGGACCATGCACTAGGCACTGCATAAAGGATGCCACACAGAGGAAAAATCAGAAGTGCAAGAAACCCATAATTTTCCTATCCTCAATGACCTTGGCTATAGCATCCTCCTGCAACAACAGCCAAACAAGAGAACTGTTCAGCGCACAGAACAAGCTCAGGATATATATCATGGGTATACATGCCACTCGGAAAAGCAACCAGTCTTACCATGGCATGGACAGAGATACCTCCTTTTGAAAGAGTTAAGTCTGTGATTACTTCCATTTTGTGTGGGCCTAGGTATGTTTTCTAGGGGACTCAGGGGGCCAGACCTAAAGCATTCTGTACCCATAGTATGTGACCACAGTTTAAAATGTTTTGAAGCCAGAATAGGTGTATCAAACCCAGGTAAAAAATACTGTAATGGTATCAAAATCAGAAGTTGGTTCATGGGAGCTCAGTCTGACCTGTGGAAACTGGGCTTTAGAAACTTTTTATTTTATTTTAATAATTGTGCACCACTGGGGGATGGGATCAAAGCAGGTAATTGCAAATATAATAGGTTTACACTATAAGCACTGAAAATATTTGTAAAAGTATATAATTCAACTCTCTTTCTTAATGTAAGGATTGCTTAAAGATTATTAATGTAGGCAATTTTTCGATTTTTCAACAAACTAATTGATAAAAAAGAACAAAGGAAATATAACAGAAAAGAAATACAAACTAGAACAATTTGCTTTTTATTCAGGTGTCATATACTGATAAAATTATTCTATCAACCTTGTCTGATATTAAATTAGTTATAAATGTCTCTACATACCTTTATCATACCCTAATTGTACTAATTTCACTATATTTCGGTAGGAGAGAAGACAGGTTCCTAAATAAGCATGATTATGGAACTGACAAGACCAGAGTTGCTATCAATATATTAATTTATTATTACTGTAATAAAAGTTTACATTCTGGAGTTCTTAAATTATTATACTGAACTAAAATTACAGAAGGAAAACTGTTTGGCTATGGACTTGCAAAACTAGACAATATTAGCAAGATAAAAAGTGCTGTCAGAACCACTATAATTTGCTTCAGAAATAAAATATGAAATACAAGGATCACAGATTTGATTATTTGATGTCAACAAGATAAAATAATAATCTATAGAATGACTGAATTTCTTCTCTTTCCTAAACTTACTTGACTATCAATAAAATAAATTGTACTCATATGGGATACAATATCATTAAGTACAAAGAAAAAGCAATGACATCATATCACATCTATAAATATTTAAAAACAAGGTTAACTACATACAAAGACCTTAAATAAAGGTCAATTTAGTTTGTAATCTCTCGCATCAAAAATAAAGCCACAAAGTGTGTCACATATTTTTTATGTTCTTTAATTCAAATCAGTTTCTGTGGAAGCTTATCCAAAAATCTTGTGTGCACATGGAAGAAAAGACAAAGATCCAGCTGCTTCAGTATATTACATAAATCCTGTGCTGTGGTCATCTGCATCATAGAGAGCAAAGAGGTCACCCAGCATTTCCGCTGGCACCTCTGACTTCCGCAGCTGCAGTGAGTAGCATGCTTCTTCCACCTTGTGCAGACTTGACCTAAAAACAGTGACCTTATTGTAGAGATCCTTGGCTGGGATGTAACCAAGAGAAAGGAAGCCACCATGCATCTTTTTGAGGACCTCGCAGATCTTGTAGCATTTCTCAAAGTCTCCTGTGCTCACACTCTTGATGCAGAACCTCATAAGCTCCCCTGTGAGATCAGCAATTCCCAAGATGTATTCCTTAGGCTGGACAAGCACACTGAGGGGAACTAAGTCCGTCTGGTCTTCCTCCTGGTTCCCAAAGGTTACACGACGTTGCACTTCCTCATGGCTGATAATTGTCCCCGTCAGTAGAAAGTGGTGAAAGGACACAGCCTCAATGTACTCTTGGATACCTATGTAAAGAAACCGTGTGTGACTTATCGTCTATTCTTGTTTTAATCCATAAAAAAATAATTCTGGAATGTCCACAGAAGGAAAAACACATTATAGACTGTTTTCCATCCCTACCTGCAATGAGGAAGGGGGGGGGGGAAGCACATGAACCAATAAATACATTGTACAAGGAACTGAATGAATAAGGAAAATAATAATGAAAAAAGTAAAACAAACAACCAAAAAGAGAAATGGAATCAGAAAGTGAGAGGTCAAACATGCTGGGTCAGTAGGTTCTTGGGCAGCTCTGTGACAGCTGTCTGTCCACCACTCCCTGAAACAAAAAATCCTATTTTTTCAAGTTTTACTTGGGCATATTTTTATCTTACTAACCAGAAAATGTATATAATTATCATATGCCAAAAGTTATCTCAGTCACCCCTTGCAAATTAATGAAAATAGGGACATATTACCTTAAAATATAAAACATATAAAGCAACCGCAACAAAATATCTCAGTCATATAAAACAATATAATGTGTATTTAGATGCATGTACGTCTCAAATTCTGAAAATAATAAAAAAGAAACAGGCATGCTGAGGTCTGATGATGCCTGGTGCCAACTCCTTGACTGTATACCCCAAAGGCTAAAGTATAAGGCCTAGTACTGAGAAATGTTATAAGAAAGGGAGATATTTTGAATATGTAAACAGATAAAACATGAAAGAAACCCTTTTTTTTTTTAATATGAATTTCAAAATTAATATCTATGATGTCTGGAAAGAGACACCACAGAACGTGAGTCTAGGGGGAATGTGAGAATGTAAAAAATGGGGGAGTTGATTGTACGAAATATGCTTTACAGTACCAGATAACTGTCATACTATATCACATTCACAAGAAGAGACAGGAAATGCAACTGTTTGTTGACCTATATGGTCTACAAGGGGAATAAGGGATGGGAATGATTCGATGAATGTGGCTGGAGGGAACATGCCAAACATTACCAGATGTATTAGTGAACATTTCCTATATATCATTGATACTGAAAAAATGCAGGAAAAAAATGTTGTTGGTTTTTGACAGGCCTAATGATAAATAAATGATTAAAAGAAGCACTTAAAGGCACTAAAACCCTATACTCAGTAATGCTGAAGAAGTTTTATGATATTTGTAAAGATGTTTGTAAAAGATCTGTGGCCCCCCCAAAAGACCAGAAACAAAATCATCATACCATGAGATCACAAATCCTGTTGAGAATCAGGAATAGAATAAGAAAATGAAATAGGACAATTAATAAAGACAAAAAAGAATAAAATCTGAGATAAAGGAATTATACAATCTATTTGTATGTAACCAGAAAATTGTTGAAAACAGAGCAGAAAAAGCTGCAAAAAAGAAATGTTAAGTATTTCTACTCATATCCCAACAGCAAATTAAAGCCAAGGGTAGACACTGTGGCTCTTAGAGATGAGGGGTACTTTTTTAACCCCTGGGACATGAAAGGAAATAGAAAGTATCCCACCTTTGTGAGGTTAATCAATAAATATCACTTTCAAAGTTAATGCATTTTCAATACATGTAACTTTATTACCAAACCTTAAACATCAATAAATAAAGGTGATTACATCTTTTCCCCCACTTCTCTCCTTACCTGAAGTGAAAGCATTAACAAACTGGTGTGGCTCCTCATCCCTAAGTTCCATGGCAATATGCTTTAGGAGTGTACGCTCAATGTCATGCAGTTCATTTGTAGCTGATACCATCAATGCTTCCTTCTCCTCTTCACTCAGTCTGAAATATCCAGGGATATTTTCTTGAGAGATATATCCATTAAAAAAATTCTATATAATACTTATCCAAACAAAAAACTAATAGGTGCCATACATCAGGGGAAAATAGTAAATAAATAAAACCTAACTTACTACAGAATCCACAACAATTATAGGCAATAATAAATCACAATCAATAATTTGGTAAATCATTGTAAATAAACCTGTCTCTGCCTCTGCTTTCAGTCTCACCCAGGTATTCTCTGAAGGGAGAAGATGACCCTCTTACTGCGTACTGTCACATCACGGCTGGTCTTGTAAATACGTTCATATTTGTCATTCTTCTCATCCAGGGCTTTAGAGTACACACGAAAGAGAGTCATTAAGGGTGTGTCCTGGCTAGTATCTGGGGGCTTCTTTGCATTTCTGCGGCCATGGTCCCCCATGGTTAGTGGGCTGTCTTGTAGTGCCTAAAAACTGAAAAAGACATTATTTCGCTCTTTAAGTATAATAACTTTATCATTATATACTGTTGACATCATTACTGCAATTTCTATGAAATATTATCATTATTTAGCTTACTGTTTATAATTTTCAGTATCATTATATCCTGTCTAGTTACTTTTAATATCAGTACTTTTGACTTTTTTTTCCAAATCATCAGTACTACCATCATAGTTCTTGTCATCATAATCACTACTTAGTAATTATCTAGAACAAGACTACAAAGAGATTTTTAAAATATAATGAAATGCTCATAACATATATGCAAACAGTATAATAAAAAGAATTTGCACAAAATAAAGGTATGCCCTAAATTTATTAAAATCTATGGATCTATGCATCAAATGATGCCATGATTTCTGTGCCTCACACTACATAAATGACCAGCAAACCAGCATGTACATTCTAATAGATTAAACTTCATGGCTATTTATAATGTGAATTCTTTGGGGCCTCTGTAGAGGCAGAAAGTAAGGAGGCTTTATGTTGTTTTTTTTAGAATGAGTATCTACTATTTCTATATCAACAATCTGTTATACATGTATCATTCATATTCATCCTCAAAAATTTTAGTATAAGTTCCTTTTCTTATCCTTTATTATATGTGATCCACCAGAGAATGTAAAACTCAAGTGCACTACATAGCATAATTATCACTGATTGTTATGCACCAAAAGTAGCACAAGGGTGGCACAGACTCCTACAAACTGATTTGAAACATTAGTTTGCTTTTCAGCATTTCTGGCACCAGTTTGTTATGCTTCAATAGATCACTTGCTTTCCATACTGGTCAGTGATTATAAATATCATTTTGAGATAATCACCATTGCTACAAGACATAAGATGGATTTTGTATACTGTATCAGAATATATACACAATTGCTGATATGAATATCTTAAGGAAATAACGAAAAAGTAGAATTGCCTATTAAGTTGTAAATAATACATGTTGCTGTCGCATATGTATATCCACTCCAATCAGCTTTTGCCAGTTGATTTTTTAATTACATTGTATCAAAATGCTTTCTCTTTACAATGTCGAGCATTTTAGTTAGCATAAAACACCATTAGTCCGTATTTCATTCCCGATAAAACACAAACATTTGTTCTGATTTTTCCCTTTTAATCTGAAAAATCCTAAGAGAAAATCTGTTTGTGTGAGCATTCTAGCACGCTAACCAAGACAACGATATCATATAACGAAGGTACAAGACGACGAAACTAAGAAGAAAAAAAAAACGTTTTGCTTTACGCCTGAGAAACGTTGGGAAGACCCATAACTGACATAGCCTTTAAGCAGGCCCATTTATTATATCGATTCATAATCCCAAACGCTGTACGCAGGATTTCTTTCGGCCTTTTCCCTTTTTCCATTAAACTTAAGATCAAAAAGGTAATCAATTTGCCTTCCTTATTTTAAATTGTTTAAAAAAAAAGAACGGCGAAAAATTAACCCCAATTTTTTTTCTCTCGTCTTTAAAAAAAAAATTGGGGGAACCGGG
>NW_020870688.1:734359-739359 GCF_003789085.1 Penaeus vannamei
AGGGGGAGGGGGGAGAGAGAGGGTGGGTGGGTGGTGGGATATTTTTTGGTTTGTTTTGTTTTTGTTTTTGCTGTTTGTGAGCGGGTGTTCTTCTGCCTCCTCACGTGTACTTACAAAACACCCCTTGTCTTTATAATGTCAATCCTTTTCTGTCACATCCATAAAAGGAATCATATCAGAGTGAGAGCAACTTCAACAACCACGCCAAAACCCACCTCACACCCCCCAATAACCCTACTACACCAAACCCAGTACAACCCCCTCAAGAACTCACTCTAACCCCATCAACCCCTCCCCAAGAAACCTACACCAACCCCCTCCCCCCCGGAACCCAGACAACCCACCCTCCCTTCCCCTAAGAACCCACACTAACCCCACCTCCACCCCTTCCCCAAGAACCCACACCAACCCCAAGCCTCCCCAAGAACCCACACTAACCACACACCCACACTAACCCCCCCCCCCCAAAGAACCCACAACAATCCCCACCACACCCCACCCCACCCCAAGAACTCACACTAACCCCCCCTCCGTCCCCAAGAACCCACACCAACCACCCCTTCCCTCCCACCCCAAGAACCCACACCAACCCCCCCCCCCCCTACCAACCCCACATCCCCCCCCCACCCCACCCAAAGAACCCACTCTAACCCCCTCCCTTCCCCTCCCACCCCCAGACGGACACCCGGCCCGCGCGCGAGCAGTGGTCCAACGGCCACGAGTTCCTCCTCTCCTGCATCTCCATGGCGGTCGGCGTCGGCAACGTGTGGCGCTTCCCCTTCGTGGCTCTGGACAACGGCGGCGGCGCGTTCCTCATCCCGTATATCTTCGTGCTGGTGTTCATCGGGAAGCCGCTCTACTACATGGAGTTCTGCCTCGGCCAGTTCGCCTCCTACGGCTCGGTGAAGGTGTGGGAGATCTCGCCGGCGTTTCGAGGTTTGATATGGTTTGAAGGGAGAGCGGTTTCAAAGAAGTAAAAAGAAAAAATCAGATCTTAGCTTTTTTGGGGGGGGTGCATAGTTTGAAGGGAGAGGGGTTCAAAAAAGAAAAAAGAAAAAGATGAAAACAAATCTTAGCTTGTTTATTGCTTTTTTGTTTTTGTTTTTTTGGTTAGTTTGACATGGTCAAATCTTAAAGCGTTTTAAGCAGGGAACGGTACAGCAGCGCTTGGCAAGAATTCTTGCCAAGCGCTCCCCTGCTTAAAACGCTTTTAGTTTTTTTGTTTTTTGTTTCTGTTTTTCGTCATTTCATATCTTAGAGTTGTTGTTTTTTTGGGGGGAGTAATCATTTCGAGTTTTTGAGATACGTATTTTTATGTGTTTGTTTGTGTGCGAGGGCCGGATTAAGGTTAACTTTGACTCTTTCAATGGTACCTCTTTCGGTCTTATAACGGTACCTTGTTGATATCAAACAATGAAAAATACTTCTCCCTGCACCTTCCTGTTAATATGACATTCTATAAAGATCTTTGGAGAGGGATAGAGAGGGAGAAAGAGAGAGAGAGAGAGAGAGAGAGAAAAAAAAAAGAAAGAAAAAAAGAGAGAGTGTGAGATAGAGACAGAGAGAGTGAGAGAGAGACAAAGACAGAGTGAGAGAGAGAAAGAGAGGCAGACAGACAGAGGAGGGAAGGGAGGGAGGGGGGAGGCATATAGACAACAATAAGGAAAAGGAGATTGATATTCGTTTCGTCACCTTGTGAGGCAGACTGTTAAAATTTTGTGTTATGTATGTGTGGGTGGTGGGTTGGTGGGTGGTGTGTGCGTGTGCGTGTGTATGGGTGTGTGTGTGTGTGTTTATATAAAATGCATGTATGCATGAATGTGTGTGTGTATGTGTATATACATATATTATATATTAATATATATATATATATTATATATATTATATAGATAGATTATAGATAGATAGAATAATATAAATATAGATATAGATATATATATATAGATATATATAGATATAGATATATTATATATATATATTATATATAATATATAATATATATATATATACATATAATATATATTATATATATATATATATATATATATATATATATATAATATATATATATATAATAGATAGATAGATAGATAGATAGCATATATTATATATATTATATATTATATATATAATATATATTACATATATATATATATATAGATATATATATATAGTGTATATCTCCTTAATTTCCAGGAGGCAGAAGTGACACATAAAGTCACCGAAAGAGGGCTAGCGAGCCTGACCATGAATGCGCTCACCACATCATTTCCATAACTCAACATCACTTTATTCTCCCACGCGACAGGCATTGGCTACGGACAGGCCATATCAACCTGGGCCGTGTCTACCTTCTACGTGACTCTGATGGCCCTCTGCGTCTTCTACTTCTTCGCCTCCTTCAAGTCGGTCCTGCCCTGGTCCCTCTGCGGCGTCTGGGCGGCCGAGGAGTGCGTGGATTCTGCGAGGAACGTCACCTTCGGGAGGAACACGTCCTACGTCACGGCGGCGGAGGAGTACTTCGTGTAAGGCCCTGGATTTGGTGGCTTGAGATCTCTCTTTATTACTATTTATATACTGTGTATCATATTAGATATACGATGTGTATGTATGATTGTATATAGGCATATATGTATATCAATCTATTTATATTTGTATTCATATTCATATAAATCTTCTCCGATACACAATTTCAGTAACATGAACATCTGACAATACTTTAGAATGTATTTGTTATTATTTTATCTATTTTTTGCAAGTTCCATGCTCCATAAAACCCTGTATGATGTGACCACACGCCAGCCCCTAATTCTTCCCTCCCTGCATCTTCCTCCAGCAAGGAGGTGCTGCAGACCGATCCCCTGGGGCTCCAGAGCGGCCTGGGAGCTCCCGAGTGGCGCCTCTCCCTGTGCCTGCTCTTCTCGTGGCTCCTGCTCTTCGTGGTGCAGTGCAAGGGCGTGAAGAGCTCTGGCAAGGCCGCCTACTTCACCGCCCTGTTCCCTTACGTGGTCCTCTTCATCATGCTGGGGCGGGGCGTGACCTTACCCGGCGCTTCGAAGGGGATCCTGTTCTTCATCACGCCCCGCTGGGAAAAGCTCTTGGAGCCAGGGGTGAGGGCGGCGTGGCGTGGATGCGTTTCATGTGGTTGGATGATTTTTGTTGATTTGTTATTGGTTGTTGTTGGTTTTTCAGTGAGGACAATATTGGGGTGTGCGGGATGGAGCGCCGATGTGGAGTAGATGTGGGTTGAGTCATGACCGTTTGTTTCGTCCAGGTGTGGTACGCGGCGGTCGACCAGGCCTTCTTCAGCCTCTCCGTGGGCTTCGGCGTGATCATCATGCTGGCCTCCTACAACGACTTCCGCCACAACGTCTACCGCGACGCCACCATCATCTCCTTCGCCGACACCTTCACGTCGCTCCTCGCTGGCTTCACCATCTTCGCCATCCTGGGCCACCTCGCGGAGCTCCTGGGGGTGGAGGTCCAGGACGTGGTCAAGGGCGGGGGGACGTCCCTGGCCTTCGTGAGCTACCCGGACGTCCTGGCGCGGTTCCAGTACGTCCCCCAGCTGTTCTCGGTGCTGTTCTTCCTCATGCTGTTCACCCTGGGGGTAGGAAGCGCCGCCGCATACAACGGTTGCGTCATCACCGTCATCTGCGACCAGTTCCCGCACGTGAAGCGGTGGCTGGTGACGTTGGGCGTGTGCGTGGTCGGATTCTTCGTCGGGCTCCTGTACGTGACGCCTCAGGGCCAGCACATCCTCACTCTCGTCAACCACTACGGAGGCGTAAGCACTTCCTCTTTCATGCCTTTCCAGAAAATATTTTTCTTTATTTATTTCTTTTTCTTTCTTTCTTTCTTTTCTTCTTTTTTTTTTTTTCTTTTCTTTCCTTCTTTATTTATTTATTTATTTATTTATTTCATTTTCTTTCCTTCTTTCTTTCCTGCTCTCTTTTCCTTCTTTCCTTCTTTCTTTCTTTCTTTCTTTCCTTCCCTTTTTGAGATTTTGAGAACAAGGACTCAACAGAAACGACAACGAAAAAACACCTTCTCTCAGACCCTCCTCTCCCCCCTCTCCTGCAGGGCGTGTCCATCATCTTCCTCATGATCCTGGAGCTCGTGGCGGTCATGTGGGTCTACGGCTTCTCCAACTTCATCAGGGACATCGAGTTCATGTTGAAGAGGAAGACGGGACTCTACTGGAAAATCTGCTGGATCTTCTTCAACCCCATTTTCCTCGGCGTGGTCTTCGTCTACAGTCAGATCGTGGCCAAACCTCTTACGTACGGGGCCTACGTCTTCAGTTCCTTCGAGACGGGTGAGCTCGTCTTCCGTCGTTCGCCTTTCTGGTCGGGGAAGAGATCGGGTTCCTGGGTTAAATGGATGAGGAGGCTTACTTATTTCATGTAGCGTCTTGTTGATTTGCTGTTAATTCTATTTTCTACAGCACAGAGATAATAGTTTTTTTGTTTTTCTAGTGTTTCTCTCGGGGCACAAAGTCAAGAAATAGACAATCAAAAAAAAATTAAGAAAGACAAAACGAAAACCCCGAAATATACAAAACAAAACAAATATCAATGGCATGGGCCAAGCACTAGCGGCTTTTGATATGCCTCATGGTGCCAATCTTTAAATGAATATTTTTTCTCTCCTAGGAATGGGCCTGGCACTAGCGGCCTTTGCGTGCCTCATGGTGCCAATCTTCTTCGTCGTGGAACTGCTAAAGGCACGGCGCGGTGCCTCCTCCTGGTGGGACGCCGTCAAACAGACCTTCAAGCCTTCCGAAGAGTGGTGTCCCAGCGATCCCGTGTTGCGGCAGGAGTACAGAATATTCAGGGCTTCCGAAACAGCGACCATAGAGGGGATCGACAACCCCGTAATAGCCAAGTACCAAATGCAAATTAGAACGAGACATAAGTAGAGTGATGTGACGATCTCGGTAGATTTTAGGAGGGCGTGTTTGTCCATTTCTATTCTTTCCCTTTTTTGTCTTGTATTTT
>NW_020870688.1:744359-755373 GCF_003789085.1 Penaeus vannamei
GTCCCTGTCACGCTCTCTCTCACGCTCTCGCACCGGCTCCCGCACATCCTCCCTCGTGCTGCGTTCCTCGATGCGCTCACGTGTTGGCCGTTCTTCGATCCGTTCTCTTCTAGCATCCCGCTCACGGTAACGCTCATCATAATATCTGGAATTTTGTGATCTTCATTTGCATAAAGAAAATAAATTAGAAATTACATCTAAGCTTAAAATGTAAAGACACTAACAAGTCGATTCCCATACATGAAAGGCTTGCTCAATTACAGTTCAACCTACATTTTCAATTCCATAAATTACTACCGTGAATTCTACTGTCAGTGGTTTGCCAAGTTCAATGGATGCTTATTATGATCAAATCTGACTCAGTGCAATCAGTATGAATTAATTTTCAAAGCAGTTTTCATGCTACAGGAAGAGAGAGAAAAAAGTTATGCTGCTCCACCTCACTTTATCAACATACTGTATGCAATTACAAACTGTGCAAAACTGCTAAGCAACAACAAAATAGCGTACTTATGACAGCATGTGGAGATATTAAAAAGCTGCTTTCCCTTACACTTGAAAATCCTTATAAAACTGTTAATACAATTTGTAAAAATCAATTTTTGGGGTTGTTTTCAAAACACAGAAAAAGATTAAATGTTGATACTTATTATACAACAATAATATCCATTAAAAATATTAATAATAAATAAATAATAAAAAAAATAAACCCATTAGAAATAAAGAACAAATAAAAATAAATTTAAATCCCTGTAAACTATGTCAACGGTCATATTCCCTTTCTCTGCTGTACGACCTCTCATAGTCCCTCTCACGCTCTGCAGCACCACGTTCCGTTGTCCCCCTCCTCTCACTGCGGTGCGCTCATATCACGGTCTTGACGATCGAGAGCGGTCCCTGTATTCTTCTCTCTTGAGCGCGATCTTTCCGACGTGTCTTCTGCTTGGGGAGCGTGATCTCTCACGTCGTTTGCTGGAGCCATAACTTTTGGCTTCGATGCCATGTAGTGTGTCCTAAAAGGGAGGGTGTTGTCAAATTTAAAGTTTCCTTGGCAGATTGGCCCTTCACTGCAAAGGACTTCCAGATGTAAATCACGTAGGTTACGACATGTCTTGTAAGACTGATATTAATATTCCAGGTATGAAATTTATATCAAAGTTTGTACATCTGGGATTCCCATCATCCCCTTCTCTTAACTACTCATAGACCATTAAACTTTATGATGACTTGATTCACTGGACTATTTTTTATGCTTTGAACATAATCTTCAAAAAAATAAAGCAAAATCTTTGTTGAAAATTCTGAAGCAAAGAATGCATGCTTTCAATCCTCTAACTTCTTTTTATTCTCTTCACTTTCTGTGATTGTGCATACTAAACATATGCATAATGATCTAAATCACATTCATAGACTGTGCATCATTCTTCAACCAACTATGGATTCATATTGAAGAGGAAAATCATCAAAATGAACTGAATTCTACCCGACTTCTATGCCTTAAAAGTAAACACATACCTGTAAAGAACTTGTCAGGATTTTACAGCGGTCGTCGTGTGCGACTTTCGACTGTTTGATCAGAGATATGGCAGTCACAAGAGTTTCAATTGCACTGGCATATTCACCTGAAATGCGAAAAATGCACTTAATATCCACCTTGGAATTTCAGAGGAAACTGTAACAATTATAGTATTACCCAATGAAATCCAGAAAACCACAAGGTTTCCTTTACAAAAAGTTACAGAAAAGTAACAATTTCAAAATACGGAAGCAAATAAAATACCTGAAGATGCATCTGCAACAGCTCTTGCAATCGCTGAGCTTGAAACTGTTCTATTGCGGTTCATTATGTCTTCAAACTCAGCTTCTGAGAGTGGAGGAGGACCATCAATGCGATGATCTCCTCCAGTAAATCCATGCTGAGGAGAAAAATCAAAATGAAACAAATATACATACATTATGTATAACAAAAATGATCAAATGTTACCTATTTTAAGAGTCCATATCAACCATTTCATGAGTAACTATTTGTGATTTCATGTAACAAAGTCTAATATTTGGCCCCTTACCTGATGTGGAGGTGGAGGAGGAGCATAGTGTGCTGGTGGAGCAGCTGCTGCAGGGGGAGGAGCACTATGTGGGGGGAAGAAGGCTGGGTTGACATGTGGAGCTGGAGGTCCACCTCCATGAGGGGGAGGACCATGTGGAGGGGGAGCTCCATGAGGTGGAGGACCTGCAAAAAGAATAGGATTTTCATTTTTATTAAGTGCATGAAATGAACACCCTCTTTCATTAATCTAATTCTGGTACTTACTTCATGCTAAAATTAACATCGCATCTGTCTTTCCAATTCAGTAACCTAACTAATGAGCCGTATTTCTGCTTCTTGACACAAGCAAAAACTTTAGTTGCCTAATTGAGATATTCTTTTGGGTGGAAAGTAAATAAGGAAGATGGTACATTACATCAAAAACCAGTGATCCACAACCAGTATTGCCCGACTGACATTTTACGGGGCAATAATTTTCTCACTGTCACACTAATGAAACAGTACTCTAGCACACACACATCTACCACCACACCAATCTTCAGAACTCAATTACAAAAAGCCAAACTATGATCATGAACCTCTAATTCTAACAATATATCAGCATTACTAAAGCTGGTGCTCAAAACAGGTTGTACCAAGAGATTTTGCATATACAGTAAATTCTCTTTTATCCGATGTGCTTGAAGAATGCATCAGACTAGTTATTCAAGTTCTATGGTTATAAGAAAGGTACTTTTTATTACCACACTAATCCCTGGGACCTACTGCTCTCAAAGACATTGCAAGTCACATCCCATTTTCCGAGATCTCTTACGTTCTGGGTATACACTACAGTAATAGTTTGTAGCATACAGTTCAGAGCATGACTGGTCATGAACAGCAAAGTAAATAATACAGGCTTTTTAAGTCACTGACATTCACTGAACAGGCATTGAGGTGATAAAGAGAAAATGGGAACGAGCACTGCAGAGATAGGAGGACATGGGGCTAGCCGTGCAGAACATTTGGTTTGTTCATTTCACATTCGGTTACAGATGTTGAGATGACTAGTTTTGTACCTTCTTCCTTTCTTTCATTTCTTTTGGCACACGCAAAGGCGGCATAAACCTATAAAAATTACAAATCAATGTTCAGCTTCTGCTTTCTTGCAGAATGTCCCAAACATACGTAAATATTAAAACATTTAGATTACAATCAAGTCTGTTAACTCCTAATTTTTTTTCTTTCTTCGTCTTCTATCTTTGTACTCTATCAAAGCCAGACTTTCAGAGCAATAGAGATTTAGATCTATTTTGGGCCAGAATTTCTGTCATTAACATGGAGCTTTCACTAAAGGAGTCACTTACTAGAGAGTTTACTGCATAAGGCATTACTATAAAGCTGATGATGGTACACTGAAGGAAACCTAGCTTTCATCAAACAAAATAAATATATATATATATCTACATATATACATATATATAATATAATATACATAAAATAATATATATGTTATATATATACATACATATGTACATATATACATTCGTACATATATACATCCGTACATATATAGACATACATATAAATATATATATATATATACCAACATATACATACAAACACATAGCCAAGCTATATCCTATTCCTTTTTCTTGTATAAAATATCCTCCAGCCATGTGCATTCTCCCCCGTCTAAAATACTGATATTAAAGTTCAATAAACATCTAGTTTCTGAGGATTAAACAGGATTCACTGATCTATAGGACTAGAGCCAGGAAACTTGAATAATTATAATATGAATTCTAGCAGCTGATGCAATCTATTCTTTCTTAAATTTTTACTCCTTTATGTCTTACTCAAACTGAACTCCTATCAAAGCTTCTAGGTAAACGAAACTCCTATCAAAGCTTCAAAGCTTTTAGGTAAATTCCTATCAAAGCTTCTAGGTAAAGAAATTACATCAAAAGCTTCTAAGTAAAAAACCCTATCAAAGATTTCATGTACATGAAACTCCTATCAAAGCTTCTAAAATAAATCATATATCAAAGCTTTGGGTAAACGAAATTCCATCAAGCTTTAGAGCCATATTTAAATCTCCTATCAAAGCTTAGAGCCAATAAAACTCCTATCAAACTTTAGAGCAAATAAAATCCTCCTATCAAAGCTTTAGAGCCAATAAAATCCTATCAAAGCTTTAAACTCCTATCAAGCTTTAGAGCTAAATCCCCTATCAAAGCTTAGAGCCAATAAATTCCTACAAAGCTTTAGAGCCAATAAATTCCTATCAAAGCTTTAGAGCCAATAAATCTCCCATCAAGGCTTTAGAGCCAATAAGACTCCTATCAAAGCTTTAGAGCCAATAAATCTCCTATCAAAGCTTTAGAGCCAATAAAACTCCTATCAAAGCTTTAGAGCCAATAAAACTCCTATCAAAGCTTAGAGCAATAAACTTCAAAGCTTTAGAGCCAATAAAACTCCTATCAAAGCTTTAGAGCCAATAAAAAACTTTAGAGCCAATATCAAAGCTTTAGAGCCAATAAAACTCCCATCAAAGCTTTAGAGCCAATAAACTCCATCAAAGCTTTAGAGCAATAAACTCCCATCAAAGCTTTAGAGCCAATAAACTCCTATCAAAGCTTGAGCCAATAAAAACTCCAAAAGCTTTAGAGCAATAAAACTCCCATCAAAGCTTTAGAGCCAAAAATCTCCTATCAAGCTTTAGAGCCAATAAAACTCCTATCAAAGCTTTAGACCAAAAAACTCCTAAAGCTTTTAAAGCCAATAAAACTCCTATCAAAGCTTTAGAGCCAAAAAAACTCCTATCAAAGCTTTAGAGCCAATAAAACTCCCATCAAAGCTTTAGAGCCAAAAAAACTCCAAGCTTTAGAGCCTCAAACATCCTATCAAAGCTTTTAGAGCCAATAAAACTCCTATCAAAGCTTTAGAGCAATAAAACTCAAGAGCCAATAAAATCCATAAAGCTTTAGAGCCAATAAAATCCTATCAAAGCTTTAGAGCCAATAAAACTCCATCAAAGCTTTAGAGCCAATAAAACTCCTATCAAAGCTTTAGAGCAATAAAACTCCTATCAAAGCTTTAAGCCAATAAAACTCCTATCAAAGCTTTTAGAGCCAATAAAACTCCCATCAACTCCTCCTATCAAACTTTAGAGCAATAAAACTCCATCAAGCTTTAGAGCCAATAAAACTCCTATCAAAGCTTTAGAGCCAATAAAACTCCTATAAAGCTTTAGAGCCATAAAACTCCTATCAAAGCTTTAGAGCCAATAAAACTCCCATCAAAGCTTTAGAGCAATAAAACTCCATCAAAGCTTTTAGAGCCAAAAAAACTCCTATCAAGCTTTAGAGCAATAAAACTCCTATCAAAGCTTTAGAGCCAATAAAACTCCTATCAAAGCTTTAGAGCCAATAAACTTCCTATCAGCTTTAGAGGCCCAATAAAACCCTATCAAGCTTTAGAGCAAAATAAACCCCTATCAAAGCTTTAGAGCCAATAAAAATCAAAGCTTAGAGCCCTATCAAAGCTTTAGAGCCAAAAAACTCCTCCTCAAAGCTTAGAGCCAATAAAACTCCTATCAAAGCTTTAGAGCCAATAAAAACTCCCATCAAAAGCTTTAGAGCCAATAAAGATCCCTATCAAAGCTTTAGCAAAAAAACTCCCATCAAAGCTTTAGAGCCAATAAATCTCCTATCAAAGCTTTAGAGCCAATAAAACTCCTATCAAAGCTTTAGAGCCAATAAAACTTATTCAAAGCTTTCACCTATCAAACTTTAGAGCCATATAATAAAACTCCATCAAAGCTTTTAGAGCCAAAAAAACTCCTATCAAAGCTTAGAGCCAATAAAAACTCCATCAAGCTTTAGAGCCAAATAAAACTCCTATCAGAGAGCTTAGAAGCCAAAAAAAACTCCTATCAAAGCTTTAGAGCCAATAAAACTCCCATCAAAGCTGGCAATAAACTCCCATCAAAGAGCTTTAAGCCAATAAAACTCCTATCGAAACTTAGAGCCAATATCATAAAGCTTTAGAGCCAATTAAACTGAGCCTAAATTGGCCTAAAAGCTTTAGAGCCAATAAAACTCCTATCAAAGCTTTAGAGCCAAAAAAGGATACTCCTATGCAAAGGCTTTAAGAGCCAAAAAAGAACTTGCTATGCAAAGCTTAGAGCAGCCAATAAAAACTCCCATCAAAGCTTTAGAGCAATAAACTCCCATCAAAGCTTTAGAGCCAGGCTAAAACTCCTATAAGCTTTAAGCCAATCCTATCAAAGCTTTAGAAAGTAGAGAACTCATCAAAGCTAGAGCAATAAAACTCCTATCAAAGCTTTAGAAGGCCAATAAAAGCTCCCAATAAAACTCCTTATTCAAAGCTTTTAGAGCCAATAAAACTCCTATCAAAGCTTTTAGAGCCAATAAAACTCCTTATCAAAGCTTTTAGAGCCAATAAATTACTCCTATCAAAGCTTAGAGCCCAAAAAAACTCCTATCAAAGCTTTAGAGCCATAAAACTCCATCAAAGCTTTAGAGCCAAATAAAACTCCATCAAAGCTTTAGAGCCAATAAAAACTCCTATCAAAGCTTTAGAGCCAATAAAACTCCTATCAAAAGCTTTAGAGCCAATAAAACTCCTAAAAGCTTTAGAGCCCTATCAAAGCTTTAGAGCCAAATAAAATCAAAGCTTTAGAGCCAAAAAACTCTCCTTTAGAGCAAATAGCTTTAGAGCCAATAAAAACTCCTATCAAAGCTTTAGAGCCAATAAAACTCCTATCAAAGCTTTAGAGCCAATAAAACTCCTATCAAAGCTTTAGAGCCAATAAAACTCCCATCAAAGCTTTAGAGCCAATAAACTCCTATCAAAGCTTTAGAGCCAATAAATCTCCTATCAAAGCTCCAATAAATCTCCTATCAAAGCTTTAGAGCCAATAAATCTCCTATCAAAGCTTTAGAGCCAATAAAACTCCTATCAAAAGCTTTTAGAGCCAATAAAACTCGCTGCTTTAGAGCCAATAAAACTCCTATCAAAGCTTTAGAGCCAATAAAAACTCCTATCAAAGCTTTAGAGCCAATAAAACTCCCATCAAAGCTTTAGAGCCAATAAAACTCCTATCAAAGCTTTAGAGCCAATAAAACTCCCATCAAAGCTTTTAGAGCCAATAAAACTCCCATCAAAGCTTTAGAGCCAATAAAACTCCTATCAAAGCTTTAGAGCCAATAAAAACTCCTATCAAAGCTTTAGAGCCAATAAAACTCCTATCAAAGCTTTAGAGCAATAAAACTCCTCAAGCTTTAGAGCCAATAAAACTCCTATCAAAGCTTTAGAGCCAATAAAACTCCTATCAAAAAGAGCCAATAAAACTCCATCAAAGCTTAGAGCCAATAAAACTCCTATCAAAGCTTTAGAGCCAATAAAACTCCTATCAAAGCTTTAGAGCCAATAAAACTCCCATCAAAGCTTTAGAGCCAATAAAACTCCTATCAAAGCTTTAGAGCCAATAAATCTCCTATCAAAGCTTTAGAGCCAATACTCCTATTCAAAGCTTTTAGAGCCAATAAATCTCCCATCAAAGCTTTAGAGCCAATAAAACTCCTATCAAAGCTTTAGAGAGCAATAAAACTCCCATCAAGCTTTAGAGCCAATAAAACTATCAAAGCTTTAGAGCCAATAAAACTCCGATCAAAGCTTTTAGAGCCAATAAAACTCCTAAAAGCTTTAGAGCCAATAAAACTCCCATCAAAGCTTAGAGCCAATAAACTCCCTATCAAAGCTTCCAAGAAAACGAACTCATACCAAAGCCCTTAAAAAACTCCTATCAAATCCGAAACTCCCATCAAAGCCTACCTATCAAAGCTCTTATCAAAGCTTCTAAGTAAACAAAACTCCTATCAAAAGCTTTAAGTAAACGAAACTCAATAAAATCCTATCAAAGATCCAAGTAAACGAAACTCTATCAAAGCTTAAGTAAATAAAACTCCTATCAAAGCTTCTAAAAAACTCCCAAAGCTTCTAAGAAACGCTATCCAAAGCCTAAGTAAAAAACTCTATCAAAGCTTTTGGGTAAAGGAAACTCCTATCAAAGCTTCTGGGTAAACAAAACTCCTATCAAAGATCTAAGTATATAAAACTCCTATCAAAGCTTCTAAGTAAACGAAACTCCTATCAAAGCTTCTAGGTAAACGAAACTCCTATCAAAGCTTCTAGGAAACTCCTATCAAAGCTTCTAGGTAAACAAAACTCCTATCAAAGCTTCTGGGTAATCGAAACTCCTATAAAAGCTTCAAAGCCTCTGGCCAAACAAAACTCTTATGAAAGCTTTTCAGTAAATTAATCCATCAAAGCTTCTATCAAAGCATTTATGACATCAGAGAAAAAAGAAAAAAAGAAAAGAAAAAAGAAGAAAAATTTCAGGATAACTATGCAAATTAGTCATGTAAAAAAAAAAAATAAAATAAAAATAAAAAATTCCACTCTATGATTTACAGTACTAACCCTTTAAATTCAGCCAAACATTAAACAATCAGCATCACAGATTTCCTTGTCTTCTCGCTTTACACACATACATGTATATTACACTCATTCAATTCTAGTACTTGGTCTTCTCTTTATTTTGGGGGGCTTATGAAACCTATCACATTTCTTCACGTACTGTTCATTAGCCTCAATAAAATGGATTCAAAATTGACAAAAATTACAATTTCACAACTTCAAATTTGCCAGGTATCAAATATCTGTTTTTCTAATGATAACCATATTCCTAATCTAAGCACTAAATGAGAATTCAAAATTTTCAGGTTATTTAATTTAGCAATGAGAATTCATGACACCAAGCTTTATTTTTCAGTTTATATAGATAAAAGGATAAACTTCATAAAACCAATACTACCACAACACAAGGATAACATGCTTTACATTTTCAAAAAAAAACCTAGTTTTATATACAATGTCTAGTCCTCTATAAAAAATGAATAAATACAATAAGCATCACACTTCTTTTAGAAGGAAATCTGTCCATATAAACAAAATGGATCTTGCAAAAAAAAAAAAAATAAATAAATAATTAAACATTTCATATTCATAATACAAACTTATCAGTAAGTAGAAAAAGAGAAGAGTTTAAGAGTTAGTACAGAAAAAAAAAAGAAAAAACGGAACACAAGAAAACAAAAAGAAAAAGAAAAAGAAAAAGACAGAGAGAAAGGGTCAAAGTGGCAAACAAAATGCATGACAAAATCAAGGCATTCTACTTCTAATTCTTTGCTTCTGGGCAAAACACTTCATTATTGGAAACGTTTTATCAAGCAAAGGTAAGGGACCACCCCACACACCACATCACACCACACAACCCCCCCCAGCTAGCACAAGACAGTGCTGAGAGCATTACCATTGCCATATATGTCTGTGGTGGGGGTACCTTGCGTGATGGGAGGCCTCGCAGGGAGAGCCAGGTTGTGGGGAACCGAGGGGGGGCTGCTCGTGGCCGGGAAGCCACCTGTTGACAAACACCAGCGTCAGTAAGTAAGTCCCCTCGGTCTGTCTGCCCCAAGTGCCAACTTTTACAAAGTTAGTTATGGGAACAGGAACTTTTACTTTTGTGATATGAAATATTGCTACACTTAGAATGCCCTTGAAAACACCACTTCTTTTCCAAACAAAGCCATCAAAGGAATGACTAACAACCCTTTTGAACCGAAAAGAAGTCTAAGAAGATTATGGAAATCATGCATATTTTCATCAGGCAACAGATACCATCTAAAACTACACACTGTAGGATTGTATAGCGCTCAATCAGATACCCAGCTAGACTAATTTAAGGACCTGTCAGTAGATGTAAGCATGCCAGTTGTGATCTCGTCTACTTTGTGCTTATCAGTTCCTGTAAAGTAACTCATTATTTGTTCCTTTTAGCATCTCATCCACATACCTATAAAGTCCGGTCTGGGTGGCGGAGCCCTTGGGTCAATGGGTGGAGGAGGGCCACGTGGTGGTGGGGGTCCATGTTGACCCGGGGGAGGTCCCATATTTGGTGGTGGTCCACGGGGAGGTGGGCCACCATGGCCAGGTGGAGGCCCACCAGGTCCACCAGGATGTAAAGGTCTTTGAAGGTGGCCTGGAGGAGGAGGACCTCTGGGTCCAGGGCCTGTGGCACACAACCACTATCAGTAAGAACTACTTCTCAGCAACACAAAATTACATGCCATTTTGGTAAAGAAAATAAAAGGAAAGAAAAGAAAAAAAGAAAGGAAAAATCATATACAGTATGACAGAAAGTGTGTCTTACCTTGCATGCCATGAGGGGGAGGTCCACGAGGAGGTCCTTGGTGTGGCCCGTGGTGCGGCCCCAGACCAGGTGGTCCGTGTGGGCCTGGCGGACCACCATGATGTCCACTGTGAGGTCCATGGGGACCAGGGGGACCATGAGGCCCAGGAGGACCATGTGGTCCTGGAGGTCCATGAGGACCATGTGGACCACCATGAGGCCCACCATGAGAGCCACTATGAGGGCCATGGGGGCCAGGTGGACCTGGTGGTCTATGGTCCATTCCTGGGGGAGGCATGCCACGGCCAGGAGGTGGCATTCTTGGGCCACCTGGACCACCTGGACCGCCAGGGTGGCCACCTGGACCCCCTGGCCCACCTCGCTGTTGGTGCTGTGGACTTGCTCGAGTTTTGCTCTGAGACTCAAACTACAGAATGAAAGAAAGTAATTAATGGATGTCCATTGATCATTTCCCATTCTCTCCATCTTCACAAACTCCTAATCGGTCTCCACTGTCCACCTATCATATGGATTATTTCAAATATGGGATACATCAGACATCCTTCCCTGCTTTAACCCAGTATCTATAATGTGCATCTATTCTTGCCATAAAACTACAGCAAAATGTCAGTTGACATGGAAACACGCAGTCAGCCAGCTTTAAGGTGTACACCCTAAACAATGTCCCTCGCTTAGTTGCTGGACTTGGC
>NW_020870688.1:787973-792973 GCF_003789085.1 Penaeus vannamei
TCATCAGCTATTCTCTGGAAATAATACCTACGTGTTACTGAAATCTCGGAAACGGCCTATATATAGACGGACAAGAAGATAAGTATTTGTAGATCGAAATATCGATTCAATAACATTAAGGCATTAAGAGAGAATACTCGCAGCCACCACTCCCTCTAGAAAACATTATACCATGAAACACAGCACAATGGTTGCCGTGCTCTCTGGTTTGTCCTCCTCAGATCTGCAACATACGTCATCACACAACTCCTTTTTATTTTGTCGTCAGGCCATGGATAAGCAGGACAGGGGTTATACGGTCTTGAGCGGGCTCGGCTGGGTAGGAACCGGCTGTCGCAGACTGGCGTGAATGCGAGGGGCTCTTGCAGACATCCCAGACTCCAAGGCAGATTTTGAAGAAATTCTTTGGCTATGTGTATGCGTGTGTGTTATCTATTTATGTGTGTCTTTTTTTTTTTTTTTTTTATCTGTCTGTCTATATGTGTGTGTGTACTTAAACGTGTGTGGTGTGGGTGTGAGTGTGCATAAATGTGTGTACCTAAATGTGTGTGTGTGTGTGCGTGTGTAGAAACGGTATTCCAATTGCAAGCTGACGGGATTAATCCAAATTACCAGGGTTTCCTTATATTCAAGTGGTCTGCGACAGCCGTTCCTTATCCAGCCTCGCACCCTCAAGCTCGTACAAACGATGTTCCTCCTTCTTAGCCATGACCCCATCCTCTACCTCTGTTTTTGTTTCTCTGTGAAGATGATGACGGTATACCATTGCTCGTCAGATTAAATGCTGGCAAATACGTACTATTTCGCCTGCAGCTTGCACCCTACTGAAGCATTCTTTGCTTTCTTTAACAGTAAATATCAAAATAGAACAATGAACTTACAAAATACAACAATGAACTTACAAAATACAACAATGAACTTACAAAATACAACAATGAACTTACAAAATACAACAACCTGAACTTACCTCTTACCCGTCTTCCCTTTCCTCTTCACTCTCAAAGGGCTGCCCACCGTCTGCAAGGATAGCCGAGACATTCCATACAAAGTCAATCTCTCGCTATGTTTACTCAGACCTACCCCCTCTATATAACTGCTCGATTTTACCAATTCTTCTCCTTTCTTCTTCTTTTGCAGTCTTCTTGCCTTTTTCTCCTGTTATGTTATATTACCTGTGGTCTTTGCAGCCTTACTAAATTGCTCGTCATACGTCTCATATCTTTTTTCTTATTTTTTTTCTCTATATTGTGGTCACTACGCGAGCGCTGGCTGTTATGTTATATTACCTTTGGTCTTTGCAGCCTTACTACATTGCTCGTCCTACGTCTCATATCTTTTTCTTATTTTTTACTTATCTGTGGTCACTACGCGAGCGACGACAGAGGTCGCATAAAGCAGGGTTCTTCTAACTTTTTCATCATGACCCAGTTTGATTTTTTACTCTTATCACGATCCAAAATACCCGCTTATATTCTATGTGGGTGTAGAGACATTCCTTAAATTGTAAGGAAAGATTAACTTTTGCTATATATGTATGTATGCTTGTATGTTTTGTTTTTTTTCTTTTCTATTTTTCACTTTCTATTTTTTTCTTTTTTTATTTTATTTATTTATTTATATATTTTTATTTTTATTTTTTCTCAATTGTGTTGTGGGGAAAAATTAAGCAAGCTATAGTCTTTGTGTAACAGACACTAGCACTCATCGGTTAATATTTTCTTGTCGATGTCAGAAACATGTTAACCTAAATGGAACCCGTAACGTGTGGGGAATAAGCCTGTGACATCCTTCTAAGTCCATTCGAATCCCGTCGCAGCGTCACGCTTGTCGGTTCTGTTAGGATTTCATAACCAGGACCAGTTATTATGCTTTTGCTTCGTATGGTTTATGGCGTGATCGAATGTGCCAAGTTCGTGCCAAATACCAAACGCCAAGAAATAAAGGCAGTGTGAGGTATGAAAGGAGAGTGTGGCAGCGAGAATCCTTCGTTAATAATGCAGTGCGGGGACGAAGGGTATTAATGTCACGCGTAGGTAACAAATGTTTGGAAGTTTGGGAGAACCTTCAAGTGTAGTACTAAGGCGAGATATTATGGGATTCTATAACTATATATATATTTCATAACCGCGGTGTGTTTAGAGCCAAATAAAGTATTAGTATAATTATTTTCCGCGTCATATTTCTCAACTTCTTTTGATAGATCAATGTTATACTGTGTAATCAATGAGTTAATAAATACTTTTCAACTGCTTCGTTAAAAACATGTCGGTTTGAGTTGAAATAATCAATAAGCCAGATAATACTCTTCAATTGCTTTGTTAAGAAAGGAAGAAAAGAAGAACGGTTTGTATACAAATATTTTGTATTTGTGATAGTACATAGGGCATGTATTTCTTTTTTGTACAGAAACCAGCCGATACTTCACATAACATAACAATTCTGGTATCTTATAATAAAAAAAAAATAAACTTGAAATTCAGGATGATGTATCTGCTGCCCCTGATGAACACTGTAGGTAACAGATAGAGAAATATTCTTGTGTGTCAGAATGGTGGATTGTGGATGATAAAACTCCTGTGATCTACAAATTATCCACTGCACTCGGCGTTACATCGGCGACAGCGTTACACCAGCGTCATCAGCGGGATACTGGCGTCGACACCGTTACATCTGCACTGTTTTCTGTCCCTTCTTTGGCTTCTTTCGTTTCGCTTTCTTCTTCTTCTTCTTCTTCTTGGGTGCCTCTTCCTCCCCTGTGGCCCCAGATTCCTCTCTCTTCCTCTTCTTTGCAGCCTGAGTTTTCCACTGATTCTCTATCTCCTCCTTTCGCTTGGCCTTCTTACATTCTACCAGTAGTTTGGCGTACGTCTCTGCTACTTCTTCCGCATCACTTTCAATGTCTTCCACAGCTTCCATGCTTTCACTTGTATTATTGGACGACAACTGCCACGAGGGTCCGTCTGAGAGTAATTTAGGTTCCGTGTCTTTGTCTTCGAATCTTCTCAAGACAGCTACAACAATGCCGCCATCAACATGCTCAATGGTTACTCTGTGCTCTTCTCCTACTTTATAATGCGCGTTCTTCGTTTCGATGTTCAATTCGTGTTCTAAAGGAGGCAAATAGGCTTCGAGACCAACATCTCTTGACGTTAGCATGACCTTGACGAAGTTCTCTTGAACTTGAATGATTTCACACTTGGCCCTCCTTCCAAAAGAAACTTTGGGAGTGTCTGAAGTCTTCAACTTTTTCACAACAAGAGGCTGCGATGAAAGGTCAACAGACTGTTTCTCAAAGTTCACATTCATCACACACGCATATAATTTTTGGCCAACCACAACATCTGTGTAGGGACCTCGGTGCTCTTTGCTAATGAAACCCTGAATTTGGCTCCCTTTCATGTTCACATGAAGGCCAAAGTCTGTGACCTCTGTGACTGTGACCCCCAATTTTCTGCCAATTTGGAGTTCAGCTAGTTGTCTGTCAATAGCGCTTCCTCTCTTCATGATGATATCCTTAACCATTTTTAAGTTGAGTAAACGACTATATAATGGCTGAATGCTATGCTGGACTGCCCTCCTTTGAACATTTCTCGTGTGAAGGCAGGATAGAATCTGACGGCCCATTTTGTCAACGCCTTCCGACTCCACCCACAAAGTCTGACCTGGATGCAGTCCTACAGCTCTGCAGTCAATATACGGACTTTCATCCCCTAACTTTTTGAAGTGAATCAAATGCTTTTGTCCACATTCACCTGCTGGAATCTTGGCCAGTGCCCCATGAGCATATACTTTCTGTAAAACAGCTGGATATGGTACAGACTTCAAGAGCACCTCTTGCTGCTCTGGGGTGCTAGTGTTAATCCAGTTGTGCACACTAGTCTTTAATGACAAAGTGATGATTTCCTCCTCTATGGAGAAGACAACTGCATCCTTCACCTCATCTCCTTCCTTGAGCAGGGACTTCACTATGCCACACTTGGAGACATCATCCAGCAAATGACTGACAGGGAGCTGTGCATCCACTCCTTCATTCTTCAGTGTCACAATAATCACTTTTTCCTGGATTTCCTTAATGACACCATCAACCTTCTGGCGCATACTCACAGCCACTGCTGCAGGCTTCTCCTCATGTGGCACTAAACCTCCGTCAATACGCAGAGAGAGGGTCATATTCCTTTTCTCCGGCTCCACATTGATGATGCGGAACTTGACAACCTGTCCCAAGGTGAAGAGAGCATCCAGACTGGTCACCTTCCTTGAAGTGGCCTGGCTCTTCGGAACAAAGCCCTTCACATCATTGTACATAGTTACCAGCAAACCAGATTGGTTGATGCGCACAACACATCCTTCTGATATAGCGCCTACCAGATTAGGGTCATACTCCGAGATAATTGGGTGTGGAGAGTTGACCAGGAGCTTCTTACTTGTGAGGTTGATAATCTTTCTCTGGGGCACCACATACACCACACGGCAATCCAGCACTGAGCCAGCGGGATATTTCTTCTCTGGATTCTTTATCTGCGTGTCCGTCAGCATCATGAAATCAATGTGGCCACTAACTGTCTTGCTGAGAGCCACTTGTGCCCCAAAGTCATTGTAGCCTTTGATAGTTGCTTTCAGTTTTGTGCCCACTTCCACCTCATTGTAGCTAAGTAACTGAAAGGTAGGAAAGCGATGGAAATTGGTTATCTTCAGATTTCAAGTCACAATTAAACATAAAACTTCATGACAGAAGCATACAAAACTTAGTCTTTGTATCAATATTCAAAATTTCTATAACCCATGTATAACCCCTAAAGTCCATGTCACCTAAATAGAGCATCAGCTTTTAAAAATTATAACTGAATATAAATCAGATATCCATGAGAATAACATTTATTCTTACAATGTATCTCATATATACATACTTGACATAATTATATGTTCTATTTATTTGAAATTTCTTCACTTAGTCTTTTACAAACAAATATAATGTTATTTATTCAGTACCTGAAGTTTTA
>NW_020870688.1:797973-800473 GCF_003789085.1 Penaeus vannamei
AGATTTGAGTCTAGTCATGACATGTGATGGATTTACATGTCAGCTGTCAGCAATGGGTTTAATATGAATGAACTAATTTGGAGGACTGCTGGTAGTTGCTAAGCTGGGATGAGGTTAATGATGGTGACAATAGTATTGATGATGACTGACATATTGGCACAATTAAATGTAGGTAAAACTTTCAAATATTATATACCTACTATACAAACACTACTTCAAAATTTCAATTATACATTAGCAATTTACACTGCTCATTCCCATATAGTATTAGTCAGACATATAAATCATATAAATCCAAACACTGACCTTCTTCACTAGCTCTGTGTATGCTTTGCTGATCTTCGTGATGGGCACAGTGCCAGACAACCGGTGTGGAAGACTGACCTTCAGCTCATAATCGTGCACTTCTTGTATACATCCCAAGATCACCTGACCTTCTACGATATTCTGTGTAAATATTTCAGTATTTTAGAATAGATAAACATCATTAAATAACATCATATCTCAGAACTGAATACTATTTTAAGCTAATCTCTACACCTTTATTAATCTTATAAAAAAAAAATATACATACATCTATGAAGCTTCATGTCATAGTCTCAATCGCTGTTTTTTCATGCATATAGAACACTCAAATACATCAACTCATCTTCCACAAGATAAGGACAACCTTACATCATAAAGTAACGGTGTGTGTTGAACATCTGCTAATTTTTGGTGCTCTTCTTGAAGTTTCTTGAAGCCAAGTCCTCCTTCCTTACCTTTGGCCTTTTTCTTCTTGACTTTGTTTTTCTCAACCAATGGCTTAACCTGTGGTAAAAAATACACAAGATCAGAAACTTGAAAACATCATTTTTCACATGATTATAGGTAAGGACTTGTGTGACTTTTGTATGGCTTTTTCTCTTCAAAAAAGAATTTATATAATGGAGAAATGAAAAGACAAAAATAGCGATGTTCATAATCTACTTATTTTTCATATTACTTTCCTTATAATAAATAACAAATATATCATATGTCGACTATAATACTTTGGCAAGAGAAAGATAACCAACTTACCGAGAACAAATCTCGCTCCTTTCCCGGGATCACCATTTTGCACTAATTCTACAAATCTGGGGAGTCGAAACAGAAAAAAAAATTTTAAGAAAATACATAATTTTTGACAAATCCATCTTTTCTTTGTAGTGTTTCTAAGCTGCACCTACTAAAATGAATGCCTACATTAAAAAGAAAATAATAATAATAATAATAATTCACAGTAAACAAATGAAGGCATGTCCAAAGATGTTCTCAGTCCAATTCCCCAAATATGCATTTATCAAATAAGCATTTATCAAATTTCGCATTAGTTTAACGTTCATCTACACCATAAATCATCAAAATATTTACATCAAAACACTTTATCTATTCTTCTAGTGCATTAGGGGTTGCTTAGCCTTGTGCCTTCGGCGCTCGGCTGCCAGGCATTACCCAGCACAGGGTAGCCCCCTACTTGGGCATAGGTAGCCTACTACCTTGAAAACCTTTGAAAACCCTGATATTTTCTGAAATGCTACAGGTGAAAAGTCACTTAAATTCTATATCCTCCAGAGTCCCAGAACCAGGGTATCATGTGAATCCAAAAACCCTAACCTTTCCTTTCCTTTCCTAACTTCAGTTTATTCCATAGACAGGGGGTAAGCTCCCCTGTATCCCCCCCCTTATTAGCACTTCAAGCAAACAGAGAGAACGGACACAAAGAACACTAGCTGTGTGAGGGAGTTATGGACTTTGTCTCTGAGCTGTGATATACAGCAAATATTTTCATCGTATCATGGTAAATATGAGGCCGCTGCAGCTGTACCTATGTTATTTCTTAATATATTTCTTGTGCTTTATAAGATGGAAGCATCCATTTTCTCCCTATCTCTGAGTATCGCTCTCAGTAACTTGTACCGTTTACCTTGAACCATACAGCTGTGTAACACTAAAACTCTACCAAAGATTTCAGTGGCTTCATATGGTGTCAAATGGAACATTGCCACAGAGGGTACACTCCATACAAAAATGTGAATACTCTTGGGAGTTTTTAAATTGAACGCTTTGACTTTCTCTGATTTACAGTATTTTTAGAAATTCCTTTACGTTCCCTATCTGGAGGAAGAACTTTAGTTCCTGGTTTTCCTGGTTCCAGATTGTAGACTTATTTGGCCATATTCTGTTGGCGCAAATTTAGTTTTCGGGTAACTTTCCGCGCATGCTTAGTCCTTTTATAAATTATCTTCCGCACATAAAATTCTTTTGACATTACCGCGCATATGTTTCATCATCCGTCTGCGCAAATGTAGACAAAATTATGTTTACCGCCCATGAAAAAATTTAATGATCCTCAAACAAAGAAAAATACTCTACAGTCTGGTCTTAGTTTACTGCAAAAACATATTACACACTTGCAAGATAGGCTGTTCTGCCTTCTAACATGATCACTCATTCATATACACTCCTTCAAAAACATGCA
>NW_020870688.1:807973-817973 GCF_003789085.1 Penaeus vannamei
TGTGTGTGTGTGTGTGTGTGTGTGTGTGTGTGTGTGTGTGTGTGTGTGTGTGTGTGTGTGTGTGTGTGTGTGTGTGTGTGTGCGTGTGTATGTGTGTGTGTGTGTGTGTGTGTGTGTGTGTGTGTGTGTGTGTGTGTGTGTGTGTGTGTGTGTGTGTGTGTGTGTGTGTGTGTGTGTGTGTGTGTGTGTGTGTGTGTGTGTGTGTGTGTGTGTGTGTGTGTGTGTGTGTGTGTGTGTGTGTGTGTGTGTGTGTGTGTGTGTGTGTGTGTGTGAGTGTGTGTGTGTGTGTGTGAGAGTGTGTGTGAGTGTGTGTGTGTGGTGTGTGAGTGTGTGTGAGTGTGAGTGTGTGTGTGTGGGGGAGGGGTTGCATGTGTGTGTGTGTGCATATGCATATATGTGTAGGAAGATATGCACACAGATTGGCTGGTATGTGTGTGTATGTTTATGTGTAAATATGAATATGAAGATATACATACAGATTGACAGGCATGTGTATGAATGTGAATGTGTAAATATTTATATGCATACAGATTGGAAGATATATTGTTGCAAATATAAACCATAAATGTGAGAGAAAATAAGTTACCTTGCCCCTTCTATATCTCCATTCTTAGTCAACAGATCTACATAGACACTCCAAACATCTATACGTTTGGGATAGTTGCTGAGCAGACTCTCGAACATGGTCCTTCCCCTCTCTGCCTCGCCAAATTTGAATTCAAGTTGGCCAAAGCGGTTGATGAGCTCCACATCTGAAATGGTACATGGAAAAAATTCTTATTCTATTCTTCTTGCTACGTCCCTTGGTATATAAAAGAAATAACATTTATATCATTAAGAATTTACCTACTGTCAGGTAAAATATTCGTAAACTGCCTTTTGGAGCATAATTTTGCCTTTCTTAATAGGATCAGACCATTTCCCTCTTCCACATGCAATGAGGAGAAAACACAATAATCAGACTTACGATACTTCTTTTCCAAGGCAATCAGTGCTCTATCCATGTACTTTCTGGCTTCATCAAACTTTTTATTTCTAAAGAAGAAAATTCCTGCTTTGATCCACACATCCAGCACTTGGCCAAACTTCTTGGTCATAATGTAGTAGATGTTGGAAGCATCCTGTGAATGGGAGCAAATACGATCATACATTGGGTCACACAACTTATTTCACGGTAAATTGTAACATAACCTATTTCAAGGTAAACTGAGAATTGAGAAATGAATAAAAGAAATGACAAACATTTTTTGTGGGTAAATGGTGTGGGGGATTATTTTTACATCCCACAATGCCATGGTAAAGAAAGAGTACAAATCCAGAGAAAAACTGATATGGAAATTGAGGTTCCTCCAATGATTAGGGTGTAGAAAAGATACAACTGAGTCAAACAATCTTGAGGATGAGATAGAGAAAAAAAACAATGTTATTAATGATGAACAAGCTTGTTCTTTAGGTGACTTGCAATCATTGAAAATGTATCAAGAAATCTAACCCAGACTAAATCAAACAATAAAATAAATAAAGAAATAAATATACTTGTTTCTCTGGTGAGCTGGAACAAAACCATTAAGTCAAAATCACAAGATCTCAAAAATAAAGTCCAACGGACAAAGGACAGTTCTAACCAATTATATAAAAACATTATACCATCATTGAATTTTTAAAAATAAATAAAACAAATAAAATAAATATATGTTAATTTTTTAACAGCAAATGAGACCTATATCTTATATGTGAAACTAAAAACAATAATAATTTAGGATAGTACTGGAGAGACAGAAACAAAGAAAAAAGGAAATAAAGAAAATCTAAAATAAAGTTAAACGTATATGAATTGTGTATTAATAAGAATGAATAAGAATTCATATCTTTACAGTGCAAAAGATATTTTGATCAATTTCTATTAAACATTCGCCAGAAATACATGGATGTATTTCTGACAAATAACAGTAAATCCCTTGCACTGTGGATATGTTCAATCCCATTCATACCTTTTCTACATTAAACATAATCAAATCAATACAAATACAAAAATATGCTAATTATAAACATATAAATTAAATCAAACAAATAATAAAACTAATCACCATACCTTAATCTTATCATTCTCAGCATAGACCATAGCCATGGCAAGGTGCACCTGTTGCTCGTCATTTGTGGCCAAAGCCTCGCGATATGATGCCTGCACAGTCTCTGGCGTCCCATACAGCACCTCTAGCCTAAGGATCACTGTCCAGATATTGAGCCTCTCCTGCTCCTCCCGCATGTTGATCACCTGCAGCGCCCGCCGTGCAACTGCCTTAGCCTTCTCCATCTCTGCGCTCTAGGGGTCAGTTGAAAAGGTAAGTGAATGCAGTGTGTGTGAGCTTATCATATCTATTAGATACTAAAGACTGTATAAATGCATAAATAATCATATCTTTACTTATAGCTATCCACTTCTCCAACAGCCTATCTAAAATGTCAACCATCTTCCAACCCTTTTACTTATGAATCATCTATCTGCATAGCTACTTATAGATTCATCTTTTCTTACCTAAAATACCAGTATTAACCTACTGCAGTGTTAGAACTGCCAATGGCTCAGTTTAGGATCCAACTATAGCTGTCGATAGGTGGCTGATATTTAGACTATCAAGGTACACTGGTGCTGGATTGTAGCAAACATTCACTCTAAGCTGTGATTTAAATGCCTGATTTAAATGACTGATAATACTAATATCATTAATAACATAATCGAGGCCTCACCTCTAAATGGAAGCTAATAAACTGAATCCAAACTGCAGAGGAGTTTGGACTTGTCTGCAAGAGCTCCTCATAGTCCATGGCAGTTTGTGGCTGTCGATCTTTATCCAGCCTAGCACGCTCAAGCTCATGCAGTCGCTGTTCCTCCTGCTTGGCCATGGCTTCACGCTCTGCCTTTGTCATCTTTTTGTTTTTCTTCTTCTGCAGTAATAATAAAGATATACCATTAATTTGCTGACAAACAAGAATTCTTGTAAATGAGTTCTAGTTCTCCAACAGCATGCACTGCACTGAAACAAATCTTACCAACAAAAATCAAATCTAAACTGAACTCACTTTTGCCTCATCCTCCTCTTCATCTTCACTCTCACTGGACTGCCCCTTGTCTGCAAGAGTGTCTGGGACATCCCATACAAAGCCAGTCCCTACAGAGAGGCATGGCTTCTTGTTTGTCAGTCCAGTATCACTCACACCTGCTTCCTCATCTGTGTCATTTTCCAATTCTAAATCTTTTACTTCATCCACCACATTCTTTTTTCTCTTTTTCTTATCTTTCTTCTTTTTCTTTACTGTTCCTTCTTCACTCTCTGTGATCTCTGTATCCATACTACATTCCACTTCTTTCTTACGTTTCTTTCCTTTTTTCTTCTCAGTTTCCTCTACCTTTTCTGTACTGTCATTGGTTCCTGCTTCATTTTCCATCTTGTTCTCAAAATTCACTATGCCCTCATCAGTGTTCTCTGGTTCCTCCTTGAGGTCTATCTTGCCTTTTTTTTTCTTTTTCTTTTTCTTTTCTGTTCCCTCGTCTTTTTCTGTGGTCTCTATATCTCCATTACAGTCCTCTTCCTTCTTACGTTTCTTTCCTTTTTTCTTCTCAGATTCCTCTACCTTCTTTGTGGTATCAGCGGTCTCTGCCTTCTCCTTGGTTTCCTCTTTCTCTCCTATGGTCTCCCCTTCCTTCTCCTCCTCCTCTTCCTCAGCCATCTCCACATCCTCGTCAATAGACAGGGTCAGTGTCATTCTCTTTGCCTCTGGTTCCACCTTCATGATGCAGAACTTGACAACCTGACCCATGGTGAAAATTGCATCTAGACTTGTCACCTTTTCTGATGTGGCTTTGCTCTTTGGTACAAAACCTTTCACATTATTATACATAGCTACCAGCAATCCTGATGGGGTGATGCTCACAATGTACCCCTCTGAGACAGTGCCTATCAGATTAGGGTCAAATTCAGATATGATTGGAAGCTGTGAGTTGACCATACCCTTCTTATTTGTGAGCTTGATAATCTTCTTCTCCGGCATCACATACAACACTCTGCAGTTCAATACCAAGCCAGGGGGATACTTCTTCTCTGGGTTCTCCTCCTGTGTATCTAACATCAGGTAATCAATCTGGCCACTAACAGTCTTGCTGAGGGCCACTAGTATCCCACGGTCTTTGCAACACTTTACGGTTGCTTTCAGTTTTGTGCCTACTTCTATCTTATCATAGCTGAACTTCTGTAAAGCAGGAAAGGAATGGAAATGTATTAGCTTCAGATTTAGAATCGTAAGTAATCATAATATTTCATGACAGCAAACCACAAAACACCGACTTTATTTCAATTTTGTAAATTTGTGATACTACCTATCAAATATGTAAATATATACACAAACACTTGAACTGAACATATAGGTAACTTAATCTGTCAGATTAGTTAATTGGACAGAGCATCAGCTTTTCACAACTTGTGGTAATTTTCCTGGTTATAATTCAGTATGAATGGGACACAATGAGGGTGAACTATCCTCCTTAACCCATTGGATCCAGGTTATGTGACCATCACGTAATGAAAAAAATTTGGTTGAGGGTCGTTTAACAGGAATAAGCTATCATGGAAAAACAGGGCAGATGGGAACATGCCATCATGGAATATTTGACTGAAGGCTCAGTTAACAGGAATGAATCACCACGAGTGCACAAAGTTCTTGGAGGAAGATAAAACTCAGTGGGCTCTTACATTATCTCCACTGTTAAATGAATGTGGAAATTACCATCTGTGAGCTATGCATGCTCCAGGCTTCTATTCCTACCCACTGTGACCAGTAATTCTAATCCCCAGATTTTGGGCCATGTGCAGGCAGCAAAGCATCTGAATTAAAAAAAAAAATTCTACACTACTGGTGTGCAAATCTGAGCTCTTCACGCAATAAAGGACAAAATTATATCCTAGTAAATGTTGAAATTTTGGGTTATTCCTAGCTGTAAGGCAAAGATGGGCTTAGGAATTGTAGTTTTAGGGTTTAAAGTAGCAATATAAACTTATTTCAAACTAAAACCATAACATTAAAAATCAATATCTAAAAACTTTCTTCAACTTCCTCCCTTTTTTCCCTCTCCTAAAAGCCTTCCCTTTCTAACCTCCTTATTTTGGAAGAGCAATCACAGGAATCCCTTAACTCACCTTCTGCAATGAGACAATAAACATCCGATCCATGTAGCAGTACCTGATAATGCTACACTCCGACTTATGGCCTACGGGAAATGCCTTCTTCACATTCCTGGGGTTTTGATGGCCATATGGGAGATCTTTCAGGAAACAGTAGCCACGGTACTTGTCGTTCAGTTTGAGGGAAATACCCGCAGGCCGTGAGTCAAAGACCACTGCATTTTCAACAATGTCTCCCTCTTTCAGGTCGAGTTGTGAGCTTCAAGTTGGTGAAGGAAGAGGATAAAAAGAAAAATTATATGGTGATAAGATGGAAGAAAAAGAAAAGAGAGCAGGAGCAATAATAAGAGGAAGAAAAAGCAGAGAAGCAAGATTATGAAGAAAGTTGGGAGGTGAAAGCACAAATGTAATAGCTACAGAGAAAAAGGAATGGTATACCAGCCCAAAATTAAAGAAGACTAAATCAAGAACCATAAAATTTATTTTCAAATTTTCAAGCATATAACTGAACATAATGTCATATCCTGCCTTTAACAAGACTGACATTAAACCCTGAGACTTACCTTTCTGAGTAAATGTTCTGCAGAGTGAAATGCACTACTTTCTTCGCAGGCACAGTGTAAAGCACCCTGGCCCTTATTTTCATGCCTTTCTTATAATTCTGGATAATGTCAAAAGGCTCCTTAAGGTGGATGCGGTTCACAACCCCTTCATACTCAGCCAGGGTGATGTTCAGTCCATAATCTGCGACCTTGTGAGGATAAATTAGAGGTATAAAGTGCGTGCTTTAAATGATGGTATGGAAATCTTTTTCATGCTACCCATATACAGTCCTATTTAACACTTTGCCTGTCACAGACTGGGGGATATTTTTCCTTACTTTCTTTGCTATCAATGAAACATAGTATCCATTAATATAATGCACCTGTATGTCATATATCACCAAGTTTTCTCCCTTCCAACCTTCCCCTTCCGTAATCCATACTATTACATATTACAGGGGTCCCTTCATGTATATCATTCTCGATTTACTGGATATATATATATATATAATCCTTTGCTCAGTTTGTTTGCAAAATTGTAACTAAATTGGCTGAAACACTTTCACAACATTTTTTCTGATAAAAGTGAAAATAAGCAGAAATACAAATGGCATATTTTTTTACAAAAATACCTTAGACACAGTGGTATCAACAGCTGTCCCAGGAATCATCAAGGAAATGTTGGTGGTGGAAGCGACAGGCAGTATGGCCTCGCTCAGTGCCTTTGGATCAGCAGATAGGACCACATCCCAGCTGTCCTTCACACCGCCGCTGATTTTGGTCACTTTGCACCGCATTACACTTCCCACGTCCACAGTATCTGAAGAGGTTGAGGGTTGTTGTAATGAGTGTGGGACTGGACAATGGTGGCAGGAAGTTAAGGTGGCCAGCAAAGATGTTGAGATATGGATAAGGGAATTTTGATTTATTAAGTGGCTTGAAGAGTACAGAAGCTTATAGGAGTGAGATCTACTTTCTCTGCAAATTAATGCTTTGAAAATAATAAGGGCTTATGCATGACATGAGAATAAGATGGCATATTAGGAATAGGTTTTGCTATTTTTTCACAGGAGGTTCAGATCCTGAAACCCAGCCACCCTAAAGATACTGTACAAACATCTTACCTGCACCTTGCACTGCTTTGTGGGGTAAGAAAGCCCTTCGTATACTGGCAATGCCAGTGTCCATGATGAAGCCTTTGTTCTCTACGCTGGCCACAGCACAAGGCAGTACAAAGCCTACTTCCAGGAGTGGCGCAGTGAGTGAGGAGTTTACATCTTGCGGCATCAGCGAGAGGTTTACTAGAAAAGTGTGCTGGTCAGTCTGAGTACATCTAAATAACCGAGATTCCTCTATCTACAAATATAGTAAGGATTACATACTAACTTATCGTGTCATATAAAGCATTTTTCTTCCAACTTTCTTTTTTTCCTGATTTCTGCCTGTTACTTCAAATCCTTTTTGAACCATAATCATGTAACAAAAACCTTTAATCAACATAGTTCTTATTCCTCAAGGATGTATTTTCATAACCTGTGCTTTTCCTATTCAATCCCACAGAACCATATCTATTCACTGTATTCTAGTTTACTTAAAATCTTACAGAGGATAATCATTCATCTTCCCTTAATCATTCAATTCCACACAAATATTTCTCACTTTTCTCTTGCTATCTCACAACTTTTATTCATAAGTCTTTTTCAAATCTCATACCCTTAATTTTCTTTCTTCTTATTTCATAATTTCCACAGGTATAATTCACCTTCTATTCTATTACTTCAAGAGAAATACCAATACCCTTTTCTTTTATACTTCCCTGTAGAAAAAAATACTATTTACCTTTCCTTCTTGCGCCTATTTTATCAGTACTGACCACGGACGTTACCACTAATTGCCCAGGTCGGTATAGGTCTTGCAATGGTCTTCCCTCTTCATCTTGGCTCTCTCCCTCTGCCATCTGTTGGTGGAGTCATGGAAATCAATTATTACGAAGGGCAACTCATGAGGAATTTGTAAAATTTGAAAGACATTTCAAGTAGTTTTGTAGACTGGTCATAGTGGTAGAACTGGGATGATGTTAAATAATGGTGAAAGTAGTATTGATGGTGATGACAGACATAATGGCAAGACTATATATATGTAAAGCTTTCATATATTACAGCCCTACTGAACAATTAGTGCATTAGAATTCTGAATTATGTATCACCATTTTATACCACTCATTCCCATACATCAGACACAAACAAAAATCCTACTCCAAATACTGACCTTCTCCACAAGCTCAGTGTAGGCTTTGCTGATCTTCTTGATGGACACAGTTCCGGACAAACGGTAGGGAAGACTGATCTTTAACTCGCAATCCTGGACTTCTTGTATACATCCTAAAATCACCTGACCTTCTGTGATATTCTGTGTAAATGATGGTGAGTATAAATAAATACATAGTACATATCAAGTTTCTCTAAATTCCTAGTTTTCTTTTATAAATATAAACAATATCATCTATTCTCTGAAATTAAGACTACTTTAGCTGAAAACTAGAATTACCAGTTTTAAAGTAAGAAAAATCTATCTAGCTATCATACAAACTTCAAAGTCACTTATAAAAAAAACAATTCCAAAATATAACAATTGACCACATAGAACAAAAGAACAGCCTTACCTCATACAGCAAAGGAACATGTTCATCTGGTACATGTTTGGATTCCTTTTTAGGTGTCTGCAAGCCCTGTTTCGCTTTTCCATTCATGAGCTTTTTCTTCTTGCCTCCACTTTTCTCAACGGATGGGCTTACCTGTGGTTAAATACACATGATCAGAGACCTCTAGACATCTTTTCTTCACACCACTGACTCGCTAGAGCCAGGTGCCTTGTTGCCCATATGTGGACCAAAATCTGGCCATTAGGTTTCCCCAAGTGGTGAATCTCCTGGGTTTTTGGTTTGTATCATCTGTAAGCCCAGCATTGCAAATGGGTGTACATTCCACCCTCATTTACAAGTGGAAATAACATTTCTCCAAAAGCTTTCTGTACTCATGTTGAGTGGTTCCGTCACCCTAGCCCTCAGCCAAATTTTTATCTATGAAGGTCACATCACCTGGACTCAATGAGTTAAAAACTTTACAGTATCTCTATATTTACTTATAAAACAATCCTCAAATTTATCATTTATCCATACACTTAAAAAAAAAGAACAGCCTTACCTCAGATACCAAAGGAACCTGTTCATCTGGTACATTTTTGAGTTCTTCACTAGATTTTTCCTGGCTAAGTTCCTCCTTACCACTCTTGAGCTTTTTCTTCTCGCCTGCACTCTTCTTATCGGATGGTTTTGTCTGTAATTACATATTTATGATCAGAGACCTCTAGAGATTACCTCCCTCTCTACTTCCATATACAAAAATCCACAATGATATTAAGTACCTTATTTAAGCCACAAATGATGCCACATGTCATAGGATGCACCCACTTTTAAGAACAGATTTTTAAAGGAAAATGTTAAGAAAATAATTATTGTGGAAACATGTCCTTAAACAAGATATAATTTCCACAATATATGTACTTATATACAGCCTGATTGTGTATTATTGCTTATCTTGCTAAAAAATGAATGAACAAAGTCAATTTTATTGATAAAAACTAATTGCTTAAAATGTATCCTTTCACTCTCAAATATTGTGTCATTAACCACCAAGAAATGCATTTTGGCAACATTGCTGTCATGCCCAGCCACATAAGGGCTTCAGATTTTCCTCTGTCAATATAAGCAGTTTTATTCAGTGAGGTTTGTAGAGTTCAAATTTCAAATGGTGGAACATCATAGTTGAAAAGAGTTACCAATGCCATAGAAAATGGAGAGGGAAAGAGTAGGGGGGAGAAGGAGGGCATAATAGAGGAGAGAGATAGAGGGAGGAGTATATAAAAAAAACTAATAGTCTAGTTTAATTCCATTTGTTACAATGGTTATTCTTGGTGTGCCAGGCTGTGTCTAATTGCTGCTGCTTCTAATCACCCTATGCGCAAGGAATGGCCAGGGTTACCATCCACTGGTGGTGTGGGATTTGAATGCAGGTCAGCAAGAATACAAGATGAGAGAGCTTCCACCGCACCACACAGCACACCTTGCCACACTGTATCAGAATTACTTGTTCATACTTCTGCCAGTTCTTGAAACTTTGCTCTATTGTAGGTACCTGGATAAATTGTTTTTCTCTGAAGATTGTGGCTACTCATATTTTATGGGTTAAGGGGCTATGGTATAAAAATTTCATCAAGTAAAAT
>NW_020870688.1:820473-840473 GCF_003789085.1 Penaeus vannamei
TACATATGAGTTAAAAAATGTACAAAGAACATTTTTATACAAATATCAATACATTTAAAGTCAAAGATTTATAATGAAATATCTAAAGATATTTTTCTTTGAAAATTGAACTTTTGGGTACATTTACACATCAACTGTGCTTTAAATCAAGACCCCCCTGGCAATAAATTGTAAGGAAGTGTGCATTTCAAACTCAAATACCAAATGTCAAATGTCAAATGTCAAAAAGTTAATAATGATACCTGTTTCCTTTACTCTAGTATTTAGTTACAGCCAGTACCTTTAATCTCATTCTGATTTGAAACTTTTTTCAATGAAAAGAGCATAGCATTGCATTATAAAGAATATCATGGTGTTGAATATTTGGCATTCTTCATAAAGTGTTGAAATAGCAATAGAATATTTTTTTGAGGCTTTTGCAAAAATAATGTGAGTTGTAGATGGTACCATAGGCAGTCAAAAAAGCATGGTGCATATTCCTGTCCCCACCCTCATTCCTAACAGTTTACTTTTGAAGTTATTCAATCGTTTGCAAAAAAAAATGTATGTAACTTGACTATAAAGAAGTGTATTAGAAGTTAGAAGCATGGGAAGGGCCAATACCCTATGGCTATGACAATGCTCGTGTCAGTTCAGTTCTCCATCTAGTCTACATCTGTTTATAACTCCCAATAGTGAACAATGATTAGGCCTATGTGACTGCAATAAATTTATACTGAAATTTTAATCAACAGTCGTTCCCTTACATTCCGTATTTTTTCAATTGTAAAATAAATGCATATTCTATTATATGGGAGTATTATGATTTTCAGCTTAGTTTAGCTTTCTTTGTGATTCAACCCACTGGATCCAGGTCACATGGATTCTTGTCAATAAATGACAAATATAGAGCTCTAAAGCTAAACTATGAAGAGTGTCCCATGGAAAATATGCAAGAGTCAGAAAAACACAAAAGAAATAGTTTATAATGGTATCTTTGTATGAAAAAAAAAAAAAAAAAACAAATAAAAAAGCTAATCTAAAAACTGTCCCATAAGATGCTTTTCATAATGAGTTGAAATAGCTAAGGAATGTTCTTGGTATCAAAAAGAAATAGAAAAAAGGGGGAGATATTAACAACATATGGGGAAAAAACTTTATAGCCTCCAATATGCTAAAATAATAGTAACAATAACTGAGTTATCTGAAATCATTATCACCTGAGGGTAAAGTGACCTGACTTAGGCAATAAACTTTCAAATGCATTTCCTGTATTGTGAAGATATTCATTCTCATTCATACCTTTTCTAAATCTCTCTCTCACTGCATAAAGAACAATCTTCAACAACAAAACAAAGAACAGCCTCACCTCAGTTTCCAAAGGAACATGTTCATCTGGTACATTTTGGTGCTCTTCACTAGGTTTCTCCAAGCCAAGTTCCTCCTTTCCATTCTTGAGCTTTTTCTTCTTGTTTCTCCTTTTCTTAACAGATGGTTTTACCTGTGGTTAAATATACATGATCAGAGACTGCATCTCTCATTATTTACATATAAAACAATCCTCTGCTATATTACCTAAGCATAAACTAATCACAACCAAACAGCCTTACCTCAGACTCCGAAGGAACATGTTCATCTGGCACATTTTGGTGTTCTTCACAAGGTTTCTCTTGGCTAAGTTTCTCCTTCAGCTTTTTCTTCTTGCCTGAACTTTTCTTAATAGATGGCTTATCCTGTGGTTTAAAAAGACGTGATCAGAGACCATTAAACATTACACCTCTCTTTCCTTATATATACAACAATCTTCAACTATTCGAACTAACAATACACCAAACAAACAAAAGGACAACCTTACCTCTGACACCAAAGGAACATCTGGTATATTTTGGGGTTCCTCTGTAGGCTTCCCCTTGCCACTCTTGAGTTTTTTCTTCTTGCTTTTGCTTTTCTCAATGGATGGTTTTACCTATGGTTAAATATATGTTATCAGAAACATCTAGTCATCTATTGTTCACACCTTTAAAACTAAAGAGTTTGTAAGACATACATATCCTTTCCTCCTCAAAAAAATATTATAATAAATAAAATGGAAAATTAAAGTCCAAAAATAATAACATTGAATTCTCCATCTAGCTAGTTATTTCCTTATAAAATAATTTTAATTAATATGCACTAAATACCTTACCAAGAGGAAGATAACTTACTGGGAGTAAATCTTGCTCTTTCACCGAGACCCCCATCTTGTGGTAAATCTATGAATCTGTAGTGTTGAAATAAAAAATATATATCATTAGTACTCTCGCAGTACAGTGCGACCATAGGATAGAATAGATGAAGAAAACATTATCATGGGTTAAAATGATTTCCTTTGCCCTCTCCTCCCTTCCTTTCCTACCATAGATGAAAAATGTCTCCTTTTTAGTTATTCTGTACTACGTTGCTGGAGAAAGCTGAAACTATACCATTTATCTATCTATCTATCTATCTATCTAGATAGATAGATAAACAGACAGACAGATAGACAGATTGGTAGAAAGATAGATAGAGATAGATTTAGATAGACTGAGATAGATTTAGATAGATAGAGATAGATCTACAGACAGATACACAGATAGATGAAATAGACAGATAGACATACAACAGACAGATAAATAAATTTCATCATGTATGGGCAATGAGCAAGGAAAACTAATCCAACCTCTTTGTAAAATATCATGTAAATAATAACACAACGTGACAGGTTGGGTCCCACCTCCTCTCCCCAGGGAAAACAGGAGGGATCTCAGGGGCCCACAACCCGAGCTATCTATCCAAACATATTGAAATCATTGCATGGAAACCCACCCCATTACCAACATTCTTGGTCCTGATATCAAGGGAGGGCATGATTTGTACCAGGGTAATTGTGCGTCAAAATATGAATAATATACACACAGAATCAGTCACTATATCATTTAATGCAAGGGACTAGAACACAAAATCCTTCACGTATTCACAGCAGGAGAGAGTGGATTATTTGTTTTTCCTATGGAGAGGTTGTTACATTAGACAATTTAGAGGCTGATTCTGTGGACATCGTTTATATCAAAATCTTTGTGGCTCATTATGGGGAACTGACGTGTAAAATTACCATAGATTATGATGCCATTCTGTTCAATGGCAGAAGAGTTACATTTCTAAACTTTACTGTGTTCTGATATGAATTACAAAATACTCAATGCATAGTCGATAACATCTACGTTCCTCAAGAAATTAACAATTACCGCATGCACAATCAGCCAAAATTAACTATATACACGTGGATTTAAATCCTCATCTCGATCACACATCACTGGCTAGTTGATCTATAACAACCCTAACAAAAGAGAGAATACAAAAGTAAAATTAATAAGACCCATACATTCTATATCACTTCCACGGCAGAAACACAAGGCATATCATTCACGAAGCAAGAACGCGGCACTTCACGACCTTCCTTCCCCCGAGCGGCGTGGGACTGTCGCCTCCGAGCACAGGTTAGTCGCCACACATGTTACGGTGGGAACTACGAGACTAAATGTATTTTCTGCAATTCTTTATATTTCTAATTATTCATGTCGTTCAGGAGTATGGTTGATAACGATGTATTTGTAGATTATTTGTTTATTGTTTTGGTCTGATTATCTATATGAGTGAGCGAGATAAATGTTGATAAGGGGAATGGTTGAAAAGGGTATAAGTTCGTAGTTAATATTTGGGTTTCATTCGCGTTACAGACATGTATGTGTCACAGAGCGCGATTTTTCATTTGTATATTGTCCGTGAGTGGGCTAAAAGGTGTGTGCCTATGTGTGTAGTTGCATGTGTATGCGTATGTAGATGAGTATCTTCTGTTTGTGTATGTGTATGCATGCTTATAACTATGAGTATCTTTATAAATGTGTATGTGTGCTAAGTTTATAAATATTTTCATAAATGCGGGCATGCACGTTTGTTCAGCTGCACACACACGTACATTTATCATGAGTTTTTTTATTTTTCATATAAGGCAAATTCCAAATAATAAAACCAGGTGAAGCCTAGATTAATGACTGTTTTTGCCCCATCCACTTACATTTATATAATTCATAAATATTTGCATTCTCTTTGATTATGGTGACAGATTGGTTTTATACCTTACTGGAATAAAACCTAATTCATATAAATAAACATATATGTTATCTTCTCTTACACGCATTTAGTATCAGCAAACTTTGCTACTACAAAGCATTTCCTTCTGTTAATTTTTCAAAACCCATTTTTGTATAATTTATATGAGTATGGGTTTAAATTTCATCTTCAATATACACATCATTTTGCTTTATTTCTTATTAGGTTTGTCCTAGCTCTAATACAAGCAAATTTTTCTTCATTGTTTGAAAGGTAAGGATAAGAATGATTTTGCACAGCACATATTACTGAATTTTATCAAATAATAATTTGAGTAAGTGCACTTATTCATATCAACCAATACCTTTCACAACATATTAAATAATGACATAGATTGCACTAGTTTTCATCAGCAAATCTTACCAAGAAAGTTATACTGAATTTGTTATCTAAACTATGATCTTACACTGTTGACAAATGTTTCCTTTTTAACTACCCCAAGGCATCCCCAAAGGGGATAAAACCTCTGACAATAAAAATCATTGTTGCAAGCAACGGCTGGGCAACGAGGGAGTAAGTTGAAAACAAAATGTTTAAAATCCAATAACACTCAGAATTACCCCCCGCCCCACCTCCCATCCTGGACTTAAGTATCCTCCACTGTAATTTGTGAATTTTTTGGCTTAAGTGTTCAGCACCCAAAGTGTCAGTAGACCCAAGTGACCACCTGAGTTCCCCATTATTACTATCATTATGATCAAAACACTAATAACAATAAAAATAAAATAATAAAACATAATCTTTCCAAAAATCAAGTACAAGGTTAAAGAGGTGAGATAGGTAGGATTATTAATTGACTCCTTAATGACCAAGCACTTGTGGCATCATATCTCTGGAAATAAAATAAACAAACTAAAGTCACAGTAGACATGGCATGCATCTTTGCCTTCCATGGCAAATATGTGAAGTGCATATTTATTTTTTTTCTTCACACATACAGAGCTCTTTTGAAATAATACATTACAAAATTGTTTGTTTGTATTACTGATCATGTTCTGTATATCAAATTTAGGAATATTTTTTTCTTTTTCTTTTTCTTTTCTTTTAAATCTGCTACTTGCCTATCCTTGATCGGTGGGCTAAGGGTAACTATGCAACACTTGAAAATGTATTCTTGAGAAATCTACATTTAAAAAAATATACATTTTTGCCTTATAAAAAAGGGCTATGAATAGGAAAACCAAAAATATGTATGTATCACTGACATTGACATTGAAAGGAGCTAGATGAGTGAGGATAAACTGATGCCTTATCGATATGCATGTAATATCCACAAGAGGTGAATAAGAAAATAGTATATACACACCAACAAATGAAATTGGATGAATTTGGATAACAGTTTATATTATTTCTTTCTCTATTATTGCAAAATAAATGTTATCAAATATAGCAGGGAAAAGGAAGTAATGTAAAACACAAGTTCTTTTCAAAATATATAATTGAAACTCAATAACACCTTTTCTTCAAAATTAGATAAAAAAAGAATCTAACATAAATATAACTTTCAGAGCATCAAACAAAACATCTTTTAATTCAATCTTACAGCATAAAGATGAAACTTGGTACTACATATAGAATTTTTTCCCAAAATGCATTAACGCTTGATGAAGAATTGATTCCTAAAAATGTTTCATTATTCTTAACCAACACATCTGCATAATCCACAATTGAGACTGGAATATATAATCTGATTTTATACATAAGATTTATTCTCTTTATCTTAGTACTAATAGTTGGAAATGAATGTAAGTGCTGAAAAACCAAGTACAGACCATTCCTGATAATACACTGCATATTTCTGGAGAGATTAAAGTGGATGATCTAAGATCTACAAATTAAGAACAGATTAAGCCATCAGTCCATTTCCCATATGGCTGAAAGCCTAGGAGCCACAGCAACTTGACATGTAATATCATGAAAAAGTTTTTGGTGGTTTCTCAACTGGTGTATGGTGGAATCCCTACCAACGTATTTTCTGTTCAAATACTTTTTCTTTTTTCTTTTGCCCCTCATATAAAGTATCCTAAATCTTTTGTATATTACCTAAAAAAAAATTACAAAAATACATTCTAAACATGAAATGTATTAGGGAGATGTAGAAGGGGAGTGGGGGCTCAGAATTTTTTTTTAAACTTCCATGTAAATCAAATTCCGTGAAGCAATGCCATGAAAAGCTACCTCTTCCTATTAACATAGCAAGAAATTGAAAAGATTAAAAAAAGTAAACTTACAGTTGAAGAGAAATCCTGGCAAAATACCAGTAATTCCAATAAAAGATGGAAATATGACAATTCAAGTTTGAAAATATGCATAATTAGCTATTATATGTAACTGTGTTGATGAACTTTAAACAAAAAAAAATAAAATAAAAATAAATACATAAATAAATACAAGTAATCTAGGTCAATTTGCCAAAACTTCTGAGTAAAATAAAAAACAAAGGTCTGTCGGTTATTGTGTAAAGCACACAAAAATCATGGAACTATGTTATAAACTACCCTCAAAATAGTGAATACTTGTTTGTACTGAATAAAATTGATATGTAATACAGACGAGTACACAAAAGGATATAATATTTCTTTGTACTAAGTAAATGAAAGGTACTGTCTACACATCGCTAGGACACAGAAAAATGGATAACACAAAATACCCTTCCATACAGAGTGAATTCTAAAGATACAATTCCTTTCAAAGACACTAAATGTTTCTCCTTTTATCACTATATTCAACTACCTTTATTCACACCATATATATATTTTGACACTTGGGGGTGGGGTGGGGGTGGGAATCTTATAATTCTACGGCATTATAAACTCAGTTTGGTTGACAGTAGCTCCTTTGCTTCTTTTAAGGCTGCCACAACCCTGAAAAATATTTGATATTTTAAAATCAGATAAAATACAGTCCAGTGTTTTCTAAACATTAAAATAAAAAATAAACATGATTCAAGTCAGTTAAAAATGAAATGCCAGATAAAATATCAATCTTCCACTATCATAATAGGAGGAAGGATGTAGTAGGAAGAGAAGGAGGAAAAGAAGGAGGGGGGGGGGAGGGAGGGAGGAAAGTAGAGAGAGGGACAGAGAGAGGACAAAGGAAGAGAAGGAAGGATTACTAGATTAATAGCAAGCCTGTATGCTGGTACTGAAAGTGCTGTAAAGAATGGTGGGGAGCTATGGAGATTCTTCCCTGTTAGTTCAAGAGTGAGGCAAGGCTATGTTCTTTCACCAACACTTTTCAACACTTGCATGGATTGGATACTGGGCAGAGCTACTACTATCTAGTCATTGTGGAGCACCTCTGGACAATATCAAGGTTACTGACCTTGACTTTGCTGATGAAGTTGCTACTCTAAGTCTTTGAAAACCCTAGTGGTGGCTCTAGCAGCAAACCTTCACCTGATAGTGAAGCCTCTGGGTCTAGAGGACTCCCAAGATACAGGATTTTGGGGACCTGCTAGGATAATCTGTTTGATTGGTATGTGCTTGTGGTGAATACTAAAGTCACAGAGAGCTTTACATACCTTGGTAGTGTTGTTCATAACTCTGGGCTGTCAGAACAGTAGGTCAGGAGACATATTGACCTGACAGTAGGGGTCATGAACTTTCTTGATACGAGTATATGGAGATGCAGGAGGACCAAACTAGGTGTCTTCAAGGCCTTAATACGGCCAGTTTTTCGATAACAGCTGTGAAACCTGGATGCTATCCTGTGCCCTGGAATCTCTTCTTGAGGCTTTTAGTAATAGGTCCTTGCACCGGATCATGGGGTACAGTTTGCAGGACATGTCCAACCACTGTGAGATTGGTATAGGACCTGTTACTTGCACAATCTGTGATCACCAACTCAGGCAATACAGGAACCTGGCTCGCTTACCAGAGGATGATCCTACCCACCCGGTTGTCTCTGTTTGAAACAACCCTGAGTAGAGGAGGCCTGTGGGACAATCTTGGAAGTCATGGCTTGGGCAGGTCAATCAAACCTGTTGTGAAGAGCTTGAGTATGTGCCTGGCAGCTTGCTATGAGGGACCCTCACATATGTAGACAAAGAGTGGATGCAGCTATGCACATCTGTCGGCATTAGCTCCCCAATGATGATGATATACATACATGTATATATACATAAATCAACATATATAGGCTTATTCTGCCTATACCTGCTAAAGCTGTTATATCCTGTACCCTCACCCCTACCTTTGTGTTCTGGATTTGTATTCAGAAATGTGTTCTCACACTCCTCAGCCTAAGCAGCAAGAAAAAGATATTAAAAAGATGTGAAACCTGCTCATACCTGCTCTCTGATAAAGAGTCATCTTATCCTTCTCATCCCCAGTAGTATGGAATAAATAACTACTCCTTCAGCAGCAAACCTGTTCAGTTATGTAACTTGCATAGAAAAGCAGTCTTATCTCCACACTATGGCACTTAATTCCAACCCACATTGATAAACTTCATGCAAATGGCAGCCTAAAAAGTTTCTTCCACAACCTGGGCAGTGAGCACCCTTTGCTGACAATGCAGCAATCTCATCTCTTTCTTGATTTCAGTTTACGGTAGAGGACAGATATCTTCACTTCACCATGGATAAATAAAACCTGTGACCATGCTCCTACATTAATCTAACGTTGGATGCTTCACCTCCCAAAGCAGCAAAGTGTCATTTACCCCTATTCCCCTTGTTCAAATATAAAGCAAATATAATAAAACCTGTTCTTACAGTATAGTCTAACACCATCTTTGCTGGGAGGCCTATCTAAATACCTCATCTCAACTGACATCCTAACTGCTTACCCCTAGAGCCACCTATCTTAAACCAACCTGTTCTACCAATTCTGTGTAGTGTATGTGATTAAAGTCTTGAAACTTTTGTGATTTTGGAAGGCAGAACAAAAGCACCTTCAAAAAGCCTCTGACAGTAATATTGTTATATCATCAAGACTCAACTTCTAGGTGTTTTTTGGCTTTTGGAAAGCTGGACAGGTTTGTATGCTGGATGAAAAATAGGGCCTAAAACAGACACAGGTGATTACTTAGGCATTAACAATAAGATAAACAGTAAACAAAACACTTTATAAATTACTTTATTCACAAGAATTTGGTGCTTAGCTAAATGAAGTGTGCTGATAAACTGAATTACAGTTACTAGAGACTTTCATATAATTGAAATATTGTGTAAAACTTGTCAACACCTAACAGGCCACCATGCTGCTGATTAAGATAATATTATCATATTAAGACTATACCTTATATATATTGGCTTAATAGCAGAATTCTTCAAAGAGTATGCCCCACAGTGGACTTTTGGCAGTCACTGAGCACAAAAGCTTTCATCACAAAAAGCATTCTTAACAATATGTTGAATTTTGGACAACTCTTGGCTTACTTTCAGTACTGACAGTATCACTGACAATAGAAACCATGTTCATTATGAATATATATAACATTTTAACATTTAGCATGTACAAAAATGGTTTGTGCTGAAAAGTGACTGCAAAGTAGTCTGGATACCAACTACATCTGTAAGAAACACATTACTGAAAAGTGAGAGAAGAGAGAGAAGAGGGTAAATTAGAAAGAGTGGAGAGTGGAGAAAGGAGAGAGGAATGAATGAGCATAAAAATGTGATAAGACTGAGAACATGCATCTATGTGTGTCTGCATGGGTAGCTTCTTGCATAAGTGGATACATTGATTCATAAAATTAGAAAACTACCAACCTATTCATAGCTGAAGATGCTTCAGACATTGGTGTCCATAATGTGTTTAACACATCATACATTATCTTCATATTATCATCATCTGTTACTGTTCCTGAACCTTTAGCTGTGTTGAAGAGGTCTCTTGGGACTGGTCGTGGTGGCGTTTTTTGCATCTTGAAGAAAGAAAATATGCAGTGAGTAAATAGTAGAAAAATGTGTACCATATAAACAAAAGAAAGAAAGAAAGTTATTTCATTGTTATAATCTCTTATGCAAAAGACTTTTTAAGAAGTTAATTACACAATATATTTAGCTAAGATCAGCACTTACCATTTTCTCATGCAAACTGGGTGTATGTAAGTTGCTTGTGTGTGTTTCTTCATTACTTGATAATTTTTCTAATATGTTTGTAAGTTTGTATGTTGTTTGAGATGCTAGTCTGGTATCACTCTGAAGTTCACTAATAATATTGTTATAATCCTCCTTTTTTGTACCTAGACCTTCAATTCCCTGTTGTACTGTTTGCTGTGCTTCTAATGAATCTTTATCTCCTAATTTTTGTCCCTCTTGTACATGGTTTAAGTTACATGTTTCAGGAATTTCAGGTCTACCGTAAAGCTCCAATAATGGCACTGGAAGACTTTTTGGTGACTCTGGAGACAGTTCTACTGCCCTTATAATTGCATCTGGTACAATAGTAGACTCTGTGATTCCAGGTGTTGCTGTGTGCGTGATGTTGGTTGTTGTTGATGGGGAACAATCTGAATGATTTTCAGTGGCTACCAGTGAATCTTCTTCTGATGATGAAGATCCTGGGTGCTTTGGAATCATGTTGACGCACTCATAATCAGGATCTTCACTGATAGATTCATCCAATCTTAGCCAGGGATTTGCATCACTATCCATGTATGGTGAGCCATTGTTTGCTCCTTCATTATCAACTGCAGAATTCAGACCTGTAGCTGAACACTGGCTCTCTAATTGACCAATATATGAATTATCTGCCTCTGAAACATAGCTAAATCTAGCATGACTTCCTAAACAGGACTCTGGCTCATGAATCAAGGTGCTTTGTAGTGGACCACAAGAAGGATTTGGAAAACTTGGTTTGTTTGTCATTATTTGACTTATTTCTCCCACATCAACAACTTCTGTAGTATTAACATCATTGGGTTTCTGTTTGTCACCCAGTGTTTCTAACTTCTCAGATGTATCATCTAGACTAGCATCATCATCTAAAATTGAATCTATTGGATTATTGGCATCAAATGGATGTGACATATTATGGTCTACCTCCATGGAGACAGGTGTATTATTTGGTGGCTGGGGAACAGTATGTTGATCAGAGAGATTGACTAGAAGCTCAGGATCTGCTCTTACTCTTGATGCCTTCTCTTGCTGAGGTAATATTTTCTGCAACATGTCTTTAATTTGTGTGTCCTCAACAGATTTACGTATTCTTTTGCTGACAGGTTTACTGTGGCGAGCATCATTTTCCTCCTGGGAAGAAAAACCAAAGCTTTCGGCAATACCAGATTGAAATTTTTGCATTTTAGCATCCTTATCCCTAATTTTTGTTGCAGTGAGCTTGAAATCCAGTAAGTTTGGAGGTCCTGAATCTACTGAACTTCTGCTTGTGTTTCTTAATAGTTCTGGGGACTCTACTCTCTCTACTCTTGCCTGCCATGGTAAGCTCTTTTCAATGGTAACCAAGTCCTCTGGACTATCTGAATGCCTCTTCTTGTTCTTAATGAATTCCGAGTCTGTAGTATTCTCTTCATATGAAATACTCTTTTGACAGTTTCTTGGTCGTTTCTCCCTGCGTGGTTTCTTGGCACATATTTCCTCATTATTTGAGTCTGATAGGAGGTTTTCTGGTTGTTTTCGTGACCACTTTTTCCTTACCCTGAAGGGAGCCCATTCATCTTCACTGCTTTCCTTTGACAGTCTCAATTTGCCCCTGTTTTTATAGGTGTGACAAATGTTTCTCTTCTTTTTCTTCTTCTCATACATCCAGCTATGGTCTGTCTCAGGTTGAGAGGAGTCAAAATCAAAGTCAGAATAAACAGTATGGCTTCTTGGTGATGGATCCTTTATTTCTGGGTATTCAAGGAATCCTCCTGCCTCAGTTGTACCCCTAGATTGTTTGCCTTTTCTTTTCTTTGTAGATTTGCTATACACTGATAATCCAGTCTTCTTAGCACTTGATGAGAGAGGGGGCCTTCCCTTACCTCTTTTTGGTTTTCCTTCTGTATCCTTCAGTTCTGAATCTACACTGGCAATGTTGGCATGACAAAAGGACTCACACTCAGTAATCAGTGACTGATTCATTTTGTTTTCTTTCTCTACAAAGTATGTATCATTTTGCCTCCTCTTCCTAGTGCCTACCCTAGATCTTTTCTGGTCTGATGGATCGTCTGTGTCATTTCTTCCTGCACTAATATTTGTAATACTGGTATTTTCAGGTGGTGTCTCTATTAGCATTGACTCAGTAAAAACATCATAAAGCTTTTTCTTACTTTTAACACTGATGGGATCACATTCCTCCTGATTTGTGACAGTGGGAGATGTACTCTTGCTTCTACCCAGGGGATACGCCCTCTTCGTTTTTTTCTTTGCTGGGTAGGTGTTAGCATTAGTTCTTGATTCATTTGAGTCTGAGATTTTTCTAAGACTAAACTGCTTGCCAGGGGTCTTCAATCCTAATGGTTTAACTGGATATTCTGCTAAAATCTTGAGTGTTGACATCAGAGTTTTGCTTGGACCTTTCCCACTTCCTAAGAACTTTAATACTGATGCATTTGGAATGGCTTGCTCTACCTCATCTTGCATTATATTTCCTTCATTTTTATCTAAATCTGATCTAGCCATTTCTTCACCCCTCTCATTATTAGTATCATAGACATTTCTTTCATGAGTATTTGAACTTTTACCAGCTTCATCATCTTCAGCTGGTTTTCCTAGAGACCCATCAAGTGGATTACAATCAATAGTACTGCCAAACCCACTCCTTAGATCTGATGCATGGTCTAGCAATGCCATATCTTTGGTAGTTTTCTCCTTAAAAAGAACTGGAGACTTGGACATATTCTCTCCTGAATCCAGAGGGTTGGTGCTTGGGGAACCAGAGAGGCTCTCCTTAAACACATTACTATCTGGCACTACTGAAAAAGATCCAGTTAACATAGGGTTGCTTGTATCTGGTGATCTATTTGGTACTTCTGTACATGGTGCATTCCCATCTGGCATAACCAATGGAGACAAGCATGGGCCAGATTCTAAAGTAGGCCTGGGTGTATCTGGCCATTTCACACTAGATCTCATGGGAAAGCTTGGACATTCTGTTTGAGTGTGTTGATGAGGTGTTGTACGACCCGTGCCATCTCTGTGTACTATTGCAGTCACAGATGTAACAGAGATGCTTTCTTGTGCATGGGTAACTATTGCGGGTGAAATAGGTACAACTGTGTCTGTTTCTGCCTGCAATGCCTTCAGCAAAGGCTTTTCTGCTGTTGATAAACCATCATAAGAGTCTTTAGACAAATATCTATCTGGTTGTGGAGAAACATTTAATTCTCTTGCCATTAGTTCACCTCCACTGGAGTTGTCATCACCTTGAATTGAAAAAGAACTGACCTCTGATGTTGGAGGACATTTAAAGTCTGATTTTTCTAATGTCTTGGTTTCTGAAATCTCTTTACTATCTGGGTCAAGTTCATAATGGGTTTTAAGTTGTAGTTTATCATGCTTTAATATATCAATGCTTAAAGCTCCATGTTTTTGCTGGTCATGTTCTGAAGCTACAAGATCTGGAATGGGTGAAGAAATCTTTTGATTCTTATCATATTTTGATACAGATCTGGGAGAGTTATGTATTACAGAAGTAGAGCCTAATATACTTGGTGTTGTTGGTCTGGGGCTCTTAGACACTACAGCCTCAACAGCCTCTGTATCTACTGGATCAGGTATAGAATAATCTAATGCTGGAACCAACTCCTTACTCTTACAATGTCTATATGTATCACCTTTCATAATATGCCCTGAATTATTTCCTGAATTATTTCCAACTTTATCATTCGAGGTGGATGGTGACCACTTTGAAGTTTCAAGGAAATCCCTTGAATGCTTTCCCTCTGACCTGAGTTTTCCTACAGCGGGAGATTCAACCTGTATTGATGAGCCCATCTTGGGCGAAGTGAATTTTAAAGTTGGATAATTTGGTAAGGATGACCTCTTAAGTTTTGGTGATGTTCCTAGAGAAGTCCTTCTCTGTTTTGCTTTTGAACCAACAGAAGAGGCCTTTGCAAGTCCAGTGTCCTTATTTTTCTCATCAGATAGCTTGGAACGGCTGCGTAAAGGGTAGGTCTTGGGAGTCATCATCTGCGATTCAGTAGGTTCCCTTGAAGTTCTTTTTCTGAGTCTCCTCTTTCCTTCCACTATCAAGTTATTACGGGTTGCTTCTGGGGTCACCACAGGAATTACAGTCTCTCTTTTCTTTGAGTCTGTCTGTACTGGACCCAACTTAGAAATCAATGATTCTTTACATTCTGAACCATTCTGCTCATGTCCCCTCTTTCCTTGCACAGGTAAATCATTAGGAGATACTTCCTGAACTACAGTCTCTCTACCCTTTGAATGCAGCTGTACTGGTTCCATCTCAGAAACCATGGCCTCTTTACATTCTGTGTTCCTCTGCTCAAGCTTCCTCTTTCCTTGGATTGGCAAATCACTAGGGGTTGCCTCTGGAACTCTAATCACTTTCTCTGTTGAGTCTGGCTGCACTGATGCCACCTCAGGAACAAAATCCATTTCACCTTGTATGTTTCTGTTGCTCCTTTTTCTGAAATACTTACTCTGATCTTCTACCTCATCTTCTGATATTTTACTCCCTGCTTTTGCTCCCAGATCCCCTGAAGGACCTACAACTGGCAGCTCTTGACACTGCTTCTTCCTTGGCTTTAGATCAACATCAACCCTATTTGACTCCCATCTCTCTTGTGTACTAAGTGAGCAAGGCACAATCTCTGTATCACTTTCAGCTGAGCTATCCCTCTTCTTTTGTTTCTCTTTGCTTTCATAGGAATCCATTGCCCTGTTCAGTAGATCTGCATCTTGGGTTGGCAGGTACCTGTCAAGAGATCCACTCACGTGCGGTGAGTCAACACATTCCTCTCTGTCTTGATCTTGAACATTTCCATCAGATTCTCCTAAAATCTTGATAACATTTGGTACTACAGCAATAGATGTCTTGGTATTTCCTGTATTTGCTTTTTCATTTCCAAATGGACTTGCACATGCATCGATGTCTGTGATGCTTACAGATGCCTTGGATTTCTTGGTCGATTTCTGTGGCGACAATTTTTCAGAATAAGGTGTACTCTGGGTATCTGAAAAGAATAAAAAAATTATAGAAAGACTCTCAGTTGTATGGGTAGACACGTGGGTATTTATGGGCCTCACAGGATCCCAAGTCAGACCTAGCCCTAAAAAGTGCATGGATAATGTCTGGTCACACTAATACCTGCCAGGTAGCGCCAGGCACTTTATTTCATTTTCTTATAAATTTCGTCTTTTCAAGGTAATTTATTCTTATATGTGTTTTCAGGTAATTTCATGCATAATTAGGAGAGATTTTGACCACCCTATTTATGGCTATACTGCCTCAGGTATCCAGCTGCCATGTTTTGCTTGTGGTGGATTGCTATAAAACAGGCACTGGAACTTGATGCATGTGGAAGGAGTTTATGTCCTTTGCTATATACACATTTCTTACTAGTTTTTATTGTATATGTTCTCATATAATCTTTTCATTCTTATATTTCAGGTAATTTTATGGGCAAGACTGTTACTGACAGTAGTATATTAATTATTATGAATAATAAAGAATTTTATCAAGTTCTTGTTTTATAAATTTTGAGAGAGTGATGGGAAAGTCTCGTAATTAACACCCCAATCTTAACTGGTAATGTTCTTGTGAGAAAGTGATAATAAAATGAAATTTATTCATATATACATACATACATATATATATATATATATATATATATATATATATATATATATATATATATATATATATATATATATATATACTGGGCAGTAGATTCATTAGTACCAGGCAATCCCGGGCAGTAATTTATATGACACATAATGTCTGTCCTAAGAGCTTATTTATACCCTAATGTATGACAGCATTCAATCATGTACTTTCAGTGAAAATGCATGTGATCCAAGGATACTCAACTAAATGTAGCTTCTCAAAAACTGGTGCTGTTTCCTCATTTTTTCCACTGTCAGTGGGAAGCAAAAAGTGTGTGGAAGTAATTTTGGTAATGTTTTGCATATATCTTTCAGCTACACCTCTCCCAAACCCAACCCATTCCTCCACCCTCTTGTGTCACCTCTCTTCCTGAGCCAATCATACAAGAAGACCTAGATTAGTTCCTGTTTCCTTTCTACTTGTGAATGAATATAATAAGTACAAATTAATAATTCTTCCACCTCTATTTTACTTATGAGAGATCATAAATATTTTTAAAAATCCATAATCTATGACATGTACATCCCCACAAACTCTTCATGCCCCCTGGTTTCCTAAAATAACAATATGAGCAAAGCCTAGTGTTGTTTGTTTATTTGAATTTAAAAAAGAAGAAAAAAAAAAAACAGTAGATATGAAATGTCTGAAGATTTATGGCTCTCTCTTTACTTTACTTCATATTAATAACAACTATGATAATAAAATTATGGCATGAACAATTCCTAGAAACAGCAACATGCACTCCATAACATTATTAGATTTCACATTTTTGTCTTTTGGTTTACTATTTGCTTTCCATAGAGATACATGCTTTATTTTGCTCAACAATATGCTTAATCTCTCTCTCAGTCCCCTCTCCCTCTCTCTTTCTCTGTCTGTCTCTTGCTCCCACTCTCAGTATGTCAAGTGCATCAGAATATATTGCCACTGTTATACAGAGGCAACAGGAGTGGGGATCTGTTGTTTCACCCTGGCAATTCTGTTATCAAGTTTGTTTGTTATCGCTTCTACAAACATCAGATTAATTAGAGTGATGTCTAACCATGATTAAAAAAAAAAACTATATATATATATATATATATATATATATATATATATATATATATATATATATATATATATATATATATATATATATATATATATATATATATATATATATATATATATATATATATATATATATATATATATATATATATGTATATATATATATATATATATATATATATATATATATATATATATATATATATATATATATATATATATATATAATGAATATGCTTTGCAAGTCATTAATTAAGATTAATAAGTAAATCTTTCCTGACTAAATCATAAACAGTTCATGCATAAACTTACCTTCTGTATCAAGACACAGTTCTTGCTCAGACACAGAAGTCTTTTTCCCAGAGGAATGTCCCGAATGTGCTGTCAAAAAGCCACCAACCTTCTTTGCATGTTGCTGTCTGGCTGAAGCCTGGCAATAAAACTGGTTTTGTACAAGTGACCAAACTACTCCACAGAAATTAAGTACCTGATTAAGCCTGCAAACTTGGGCTTCTACTGGAAACATGTATAGAAAAGCGTTCCTTAACCCACTGGCACTGGATAAATGCCCTGTCCATTGAACTGCACATTTTTTTTTACATACAGAGGCTCCAGAAACATTTAATTACCAAGGAGTCAATTAGCATATTTACATACTTTAATTATTGTTGACATTATGATTACCATAATGCAAACAATACTAACATTAACAAAAAATAATAAACCAAAAATGAAATAGATAAATAAATAATCAAATCCACAAATCAAGGAAAAGAGTAAACAGGAGAGGTAAGGTATGCCTAGTAATTGCTTCCTTGGTGACTATGAACTTTTGAAGTCATTTAATTAATAAACTAAAATCACTGAGCATGTATGTACACACAGACACACAGACAGACACAGACACAGACAGACAGACAGACACACACACATACACACACGTCAACATCTCTGCTCTATCATATGTAGTCAGCCCATGATATCTGCAGGGAATTTGGTTTCAGAACCCCTAGGGATACTAAAATCCATTGAAGCTCAGGTCCCTTATTTGAGTATTTGCAAAGAACTACTACACATTCAACTATACTTTTTATTCAATAAGATATGAAATGTGTAAATATGTCACACTATTTATCATACTGTACTTTTTGGGAAAAATGACAAGACAAACAGTCTGTAGACACATTCATTGAATGTCTTAACTAGTTAGCACACAACAGCATTGACAAAAGATTTCTCTTAACACCTATATTTATGTAATGTTTGAGGGAGAAATAAACACAGTGAACACAGTAAACCTAAAATCGTAAGAATATGAAGGAACTAGAACTATAAAGAGGAGATAAAAAGCCATTTTCCATAGAAACAAAGGGTCACGAAACACAATAAGTAGTAGAACTATTCCGTAACTCATTCCCTGCAGATTTATGAACTACCCATTGTTGTTTTTTCATTATGTTCAATATCAATACTGTTATCATTCTGGCATACTATGATTATTAAATTGTTATCAAAATATTAACAACATCAAAGACAATAGAATATTACAAAAGAAGCTTTAAAAAAATCAAGAAGGGTAAACAGGTGAGATACATAGGTCTAATAACTGACTCTTTGATGACTAAGTACTTGTGGAGCCATTTATGTGTAAGGACAATTAATAAACTAATATTTCAGTGGGAAGACTGGGTTAGGCTTAAACAAGTGTTCAGAGAGAAACTTAGGGATCTGCAAAATGGCAGTAGACTAGAGCAGAGTATTCCTTCATTTCATTCAAGTGGATTCAGCAAAATGCTTTACACATGGCAATTCAAAGTTTTACTTCTAGGAAAGTTCACATTTTCTTTTCTAACTTCTTTCATTCCACAACTGATTGAATCGTCAAAGGGAGGAAGGGACAAAACTTGTGGCATAAATTTAGAAGTAAACCCAGAGATTCCTAAAACAAATAAAAAGTAAATTACCGGAGTGTCTGGGGAGAGGACTCCTAATGTACAGGAAACTACAACACTACTTGACATTTTCTGCCCTGACCCTGAAGAAGAGCTATTCTGGAAATAAATAAAATCAAATCACAGTAAAAATTCATATGGTGCTGAATGTACACAACGAGACAAATATAAATCAAGCATTAAGATCAAAATCCTGTAAAAATATGCATGAACAAGGAATTCAAAATTTATGTGCAAAACATTTTAGGCATTTCTCATTTAACATTTTCAATAATATATTTTGAATTAGCCCCTTCCACAATAATTCTTTAAATCCATATTTTTGGTCCAGAATACTATGCTTACTGATCATACACATGCAATCCGGAACTGAAACATTTCTCTTTTCCACTCTGTTTTTATGTGAATAAAAATAAATAAAATAGTAAGTTTGAGTTAATCTGGTACTATCTAGCATATATGTCTGGCTATTTCCAACTCCTTTTCCCCGGATCTCATTCTCTCCTTCCTTCCTTCTTAACCCATTAACACCGGTATATTTTGAAGCCGAAAATAAAAGATTCCGGGCAGCTACAAAATCGGCGTGCAGGGCTGGCCTGGACTCTATTTTTTCAGGTGTCTCATATGTGGGACACCTGTCGTTAGTGGTTTAAGAGATTTTGCCTCTCATATTTTAAGCTATTACATAAGACATTCTCTTATCTATATGCTCAAGCCACATCCAACAATAACTAATTTCAATCTTGACAATTTACTGTGTAGTACTTACTTGACATGACAATGAAACAGATTTTATGAAGAGTTCAACCACACCCTTCAAACATCAATGACCAAAATTTGCCTTGGTAAAACTTGAATAATCAGGCTTTAATTGTGGCTTGCAGTTGAAGCTAGGAATACCAACTGATATTCCTAAAAGGTTAATTTTCAAATTTTGCTCTCATCAACAATGATATTAAGAAAACTGATGTAAGTACACTACTTTCTTATATAATTCATACATTATGAATAATACAGGAACAAATGTATGCTATATGATTCATAGTCATCATCTATATGACATTGTACATTCTCCACAAATATTCGCATACAA
>NW_020870688.1:857848-865348 GCF_003789085.1 Penaeus vannamei
AATCAAAATTATCTTAGACATATCACCCCTTGTCTCTCCTTTCTTTTGGCGCCAAAATACATGTCAAAGATCAGACGTCACCAGATTTCCATCCGCTCTTTGGCTTATTTACTTTTCTTTTACTGTCCTTTCGTCTTTTTTTCCATTTTCATCGCAATAAGGTAAGTTTGTAGTATATAATTCAATGGGTTTATCAGAGGAAAGGCAAGGCAGAGATATATAAATTCTTAATTTTATTGCAACGTTTTCTTTCAGATTTACTAAATCAGTCTCAAAATGAAGAAACAAAATTAAATACGATTTTCCGTCTTAATATTCATCTGGTCTTATGATTTCTTACTAGTATGAACAGAAAAGAAGAGTATATATTTATTTATTTATCTATTCATTATTATCAGTATTATTTTACACTCAGAAACTGATGATACAAATTCCATTTTCTTGCAGTCTTTTATATCTTAGTATTCATTTTCATCGGAAATGAAGCTACCGATTTCCATTTATACTGCCTGACTAGATGATATCCTATGTTCTATTGGTATGGAGAAATGTATCTATCCTATCTAAAGGTTGATAGAATATCTATCCTAAGGACTAATATCTATATGGATGATAGAGTGGTAATGAATATATCTATGACTATCTATACTATCTATCCTATGACAATAACTATCTATCCTATTAGAATATCTATAAGGATCCTAATGACTATCTATGACTATCTATCCTAATCTATCTATCCTATCTATCCTAATCTATAATATCTATCCTATGATCTATCCTATAATATCTATAATATCTATCCTAATGACTAATGACTAATATCTATCCTATGACTATCTATCTTATGACAATGACTATCCATCCTAACGACTATCGTATGACTAAATCTATCCTAATACTATCCTAATCCTGAATGCCTGACTCAACCTTATCGAACTGAACCTAAACCTAACCTAATCATCATCTGGTATGGGATCTTGTGCCCTATGGACATCACGTTCGTGGACTGAAAACAATATAGATTTTACTCCCAAAGTATTTAATTGAATTATTTAAGCTGGTTTTACATTTCCGACAGCTATTTTTGTGATATTTGCTTGCAGCAAAATCGGATTAAACATTGGACAGTAAAGATATTAATAGTTATAGTTGGACAAAAGTAAAAACATGTAAAGTAAAAACATATGAAAATAATAGTTATGGTAATAATAAGTTAGGTTAAGGTGTGTGTGTGTTTATGTTCGTATTTGTGTGTGTGTGTGTGTGCAATATCTTGTTTCTCCGACCAAGTGTGGCATAACATCTAAAATCAATAAATATAATCATTACGTCATCTAGTGAAATATCGGAAATTATCATTATCATTGTGGATATTAATATAATTAGTATCTCTTAGTATTCAATCCAATTTTCAAAATATTCATATCACTCCATTAATTAGCTTACTTTTTTCTTTTAGATATCATACTGTATTGAAGATATGACATCATCTGGCAGGTAAGTTAGGTTATAACAAGAAAGACAGTTATTCCAGTGACATTTGTATTAACAGTGGTAACGATAGATAACCTAATAGCTATAATAATAAAAACATTGGCAATATGATATCCAGTTTTAATAATTACTTTAGAATTATATGTCGTTTGGTTTATGATGAAATCGGTGGTGAATATAGTAAAAATTATTGTTATAACCATAAACTACTTGATATTCTAAAAGTAATGTCTATAAGCAACAACAGATGATAACAATATTAACAGAGGCAATGTTATCCTAATCATCACAATAAAGAATATAATAAATGGAACAGTAATAGTTATGAAAATTATAACACTGATAATCAAAGACCAATTACCAGTACCAAGTGACAGAGACCTAACTTACACTTGCCGTGTCCCCAGCCAGCATCGGGTGCCATACGTGGTGGCACCTCCCCCAGACGCCGACCAGCTGCCTTCTCTCTCGCAGATGCCCAGCCAGGTGCCATCGCAGGTGAGCACATTATATGTTTGTTGATTTTTTTCTTCTGCGGATGTGTATTTGGTCAATATTCTTTTTTTTTTATAATAGTGACATTTATGCTAAAGGGAATGATAATAATAATAGTAATGATAATTGTAATGGTAATAGCGATGGTACTGATAATGATAATGGTAATAACGATGGTACTCATAATACTAGTTTTAATGATAATGGTAATAATAAAACGAAAATGACAATACTATTAAAGGTGGTAATAACCAGTAACAACAATACTACCAAAAATGAAAACAGCCAATAACAACAACAATAATGGTAACAAGCATAATATAAAATTCGAGAACGATAACACTAATAACAAACTCAACAAAACGATAACCCCCAGATGTGGACAGATGGCATATCAAGTTGGTGTCACAACAGACAGATTGTGACTGCAAGTACAAGCGGACAGATGGCTACTTCCGGTCAGCCAAGGTCGTGGGAAGGTCATTTTCACTTAACGCAAGGTCAAGAACACGCGTTTCAAGAGGAAAGTGTGTACTGCGACCAGACACAGAGGTAAGGAAGAATGTTTTATCTTTTGGTTTGATTTGTTTCACTTGATGTATTATTGCCATTGATCTGCTCGCCATACTGCTTCTTTATCAGTTAACAGGATCTAATCTTCCTTATTTTTAATTCTTGATTTGATCAGATTTCATTGTTAGATCTCTAATAATTTATGATTATTACTGTGATTACGATATCGCTATGTTATATACATTTGTTCAGTTTGCTTTGTTTCGATGGTTTTAAAAGGCATTTATATGTGGTGCCATTTAAAAAATTCTTACATTTAAAACATTGCCATTAGCCATTCAGATGATATTTTGAAATCCCTATTATCAAAAAGACAAGACTACTTCCAAAACCGTTTATTAGCACCCAAAACACACAAAGCTATTGATTCTCTGTTTATTCTTTCTAATCTTTCCAGTTACCCTGTGAACGCTCCTTCGTCAGGTTCAGGAGCCACAGGATCTCAAGGCTTCCTTCGCCCTGTCTCGCTAATACGTATCCTTTTCATAAGAATGCATAAATGTGTAATTGTAAAGGACTCTGACAAAAGCAGTGCAGGGGGCATGTAAATTGTGAATTGTGTAGAGCGTGAATGATATATCAGCGTTTTTTGAAGGATGAATAGAGTAGTAGTGGAATTATGTAGATACATCTCTACTCTAGTAAAATATGTTATTTATATATATGATGAAAATTGTAATTTACGATGAACGTTAATAATTTATCAGTGTTATTTGAAGGCTGAATAGACCAGTAGTAGAATTATGTAGATACATCAATATTCTAGTAAAATATGTTATTTATATATACACACACATTTTCTCGCTGTATTATCCTTAGCTAAATCCAGCGGAGCAGTATCGAAGCTTGTTCTCCCAGTTCCCATACTTTAATATCGTTCAGTCAACTGTCTTCGATGATGTCTTTTACACGGGTAAATGTTTATGTGGTCATGTATCTCTCTCTCTCTCTCTCTCTCTCTCTCTCTCTCTCTCTCTCTCTCTCTCTCTCTCTCTCTCTCTCTCTCTCTCTCTCTCTCTCTCTCTCTCTGTTCCAAGATTCAGTTTCAATATTTCTCCACCCTTTGAACAACCCAACAATGCTAGATTCTCTCGAAAGAACAACAACAGAATCAGAATCCACCAACAATACAACACAAAACCCGACGGAGAATTGCCGCTTCTTCCAGATCGCTCGCTGGTTGTGTCGGCTCCTACTGGCTCGGGGAAAACCGTGGTGATGGAGCTGGCCCTCGTGCGCCTCCTGATGGCCAAGGCGACGGAGGACGACACGGACGACGCTCCCATGCCTCCCAGAGTCGTGTACAGTGAGTGGAGTCTAGTTAAATCTTGGTGTGAGAGGATGGGCTTTTTTGTGTGATTTGATTTCACGTTAATATGACCAGTTGGTATTGATAGCTGCGTTATTTTCTGGATTAGTTTTTTTTTTTTTTTTTTGAGGAATGGATAGCAGTAAATAAGCTTTTAATTACTTTTAGGATATGCTATTTCCTACTAGAGTTATAGAGGCTTTAAGTTTTCGGTAACGTGACAAGCTGAAATTAGTATAGATAGATAGATAGACAGAGATTTAGATGTATACATAAATGTGTATACATAATACATAAATACACACGTTTGCAAATACATACATACTGTACATATATAAATATAAATGTAATTTATTAACAGAAAAAATACCTACACTGAATGTATTATGTAATATAAGTATTTCCTTTTCACATTCATATCCTCTTACAAATCCTAGAATCTTATGTTATTATTTCCCATCATATTGGCACGAAAAACTGCCTTTCATCGTAAATCATTAACCTTAACCCTTTTCACAGTGGCACCCATGAAGGCCCTGGTGACAGAGCGGTACATCGACTGGCAAGCGCGTCTGCGGGACCTGGGCGTTATTTGTGCAGAGATCACGGGCGACACAGATCACGATGATATTGCTGTTATTGCGAAATCACAGGTAAATAGAGAATTTAAGAAGTATCCTATAGATTGTGGTTTAATCACTCTATTAGGTACAATTTTCAGTATACAAATCATATGCATACTGAATTTCTGTCTTTAAGTAAGAGTAGAAGACTTACTATATGCTTCGCTTTATTGTTTTATTGTTTTTCTTTCAATTTCCTGTTTTACCCGTTTCCTATTTGTTAGTTATTTTTTCTGTTCTTCGATTTCCCTTCCATTCAAATTACCATCGAATTCCTTTTTCAGGTAATTCTTACAACTCCGGAAAAATGGGATTCGCTCACTCGTCGCTGGAGGAACCACGTCTCTCTCATGGAAGCCGTTTCGCTCTTGCTCATAGACGAGGCAAGTCACTAAGTAAAGAAAGATAAGTAAAGAAAAATGAATAAAGAAGGACAGAAATTTTCAGATATCTGTGAAGAGAGTAAAAATAAGTAGTCAGAAGGACAGAAATTTTCAGATATCTGTAAAGAAAGTAAAAAGTAAGTAGTAAGAAGGACAGAAATTTTCAGATATCTGTAAAGAAAGTAAAAATAAGGAGTAAGGAGAGAAATTTTCAGATATCTGTAAAGAAAGTAAAAATAAGTAGTAAGGAGAGAAATTTTCAGATATCTGTAAAGAAAGTAAAAATAAGTAGTAAGAAGAACAGAAATTTTCAGATCTCAATAGAGAAAGTAAAAATAAGTAGTAAGGACAGAAATTCTCAGATATCTGTAAAGAAAGTAAAAAAAAGTAGTAAGAAGGACAGAAATTTTCAGATATCTATAAAGAAAGTAAAAATAAATAGAAAGGACAGAAATTCTCAGATATCTGTAAAGAAAGTAAAAATAAGGAGTAAGAAAGACAGAAATTTTCAGATCTCAATAAAGAAAGTAAAAATAAGTAGAAAGAAAGACAGAAATTTTCAGATATCTGTAAAGAAAGTAAAAATAAGGAGTAAGAAAGACAGAAATTTTCAGATCTCAATAAAGAAAGTAAAAATAAGTAGAAAGAAAGACAGAAATTTTCAGATATCTGTAAAGAAAGTAAAAATAAGGAGTAAGAAAGACAGAAATTTTCAGATATCTGTAAAAAAAAAAAAAAAAAAAAAAAGTAAAAATAAGTAGTAAAAAAAGAAATTTTCAGATATCTGTAAAGAAAGTAAAGATAAGTAGTAAGAACAGAAATTTTCAAAGTAAAAATAAGTAGAAAGAAAGAGAAATTTTCAGATATATATAAAGAAAGTTGTCAGTGTGAATTCTCGATCAACACCCCTTGCCTTCGTCAGGTACACGTGTTGGGCGACCAAACCCGAGGGCCTACCATGGAAGCGGTTGTGTCGCGGATGAAAACCATACGCACGACAAGGCCTTCCACTTCGCCCCAGAGACCTCCACTTAGGTGAGTATCCTCTTCCTCATTTGCTATCATACTTTGTTTTTTTTTTTTTTACTGTTCTTCGTTATTCTATTCTGGCCTTCGTTCATTTTTTGTTTTTGTATTATTCGACATTATCTATACGATCACTATGATTACCGTTCTCATACAATCACATTTTGCAGAAGTGTGAGTCATTGTATAATCCCCTTTATAACGAACTGGACTAAGTTTTCGCCGTTTTGTGATAGATAACTACCAATATTCTTTGGAATTTTTCAGTTTTCTCTTTTAGCAGTCAGTAGTAAATTGGCATATTTCACGGTCGTAACTATTATCTTTAACAACATCCTATTTCTATATGTAAGGTTTGTTGCGGTTTCGGCAACGATTCCTAATGCCGAAGATTTAGCGGTTTGGCTGTCGGATGGACAGAGCCCTGCTGTGACACACAAGTAAGTAATTTAGTGAATTTCCGAGTTGTGAATTCAGTGAATTATTTCTTATCATTAACAGTATTCATTCACATTTATTCCCTTTTATGTAATTACACATGCGCAGAAAAGAGCTAGTTAATCCCAAGAATCAGATAAGCCGGTTTGTTAAAATTGTGCAAGGCCCATCCTAATGAATTTTCATATATGCGGACATGCATAAACACGGGAATAAATGCATATCTATCTGATAAATATACATTAACCTCTCTATCTATGCGGTAGATATGATGACTAGACCGATAGATATCTATGAATTTATGTGTGTATGCACGTCCATATAATGAAAATTCATTGGGTTAGGCTTCGCAAATATTTAACAAACCGGATGTATAAAGATTTTTCTCTAAATACTTGTTTCCCCACAATGCATCGCGCCATATATCCGTGACGTCACTGTAGACCTAGAGACCCATGTGCGGAGCAACAACAACAAATAAGTGTTTTTTCCGTATTTTTCTTGCTCTGAACAATGGCAAGTTGTGTTGTGTACGGGCGCAATAGTGGTAATAAATGTAAGAAACAAGAAAAACTTAATTTCTATAGATTTTCTAAGGCAAAGCTAGTGGATCCATACATGTTGTCGGGCAGATAAGCTGAACCCTGACACTGACAGAGTTTGTTCCAGACATTTCAAGGTAACAGGAAAGGAAAAGCGACAAAGAGAAGACTCATCAGCGTACCGAAATGCCTGACCAGTACAAAACGGACAAGGTTGCACTATATTCCTCTTAGCCTTTTTTGTTCTTTTTCGTAGAAGTAATAATAGATCACACCTGGGCTTTCATTGTTAATATAATTACTAATGAGGATTATTATTCAGTTTTAAGGATAGTTATTTCGAGCTAAAACATACATGAAAGGGGTAAGGAGGAAGTGCAATGACGAAAGAAAAAATTATAGGCCTACATATGGGAAAATATTAGATGTGAAGCAAAAGATGGGTGAGACGCGAAAAGCTTACAATGCTTCTAAAGGAGAATGATGAAAAATCACTGAGAAAGTCAATCAATAATCTCATGTTTCTAGGTTTATGACTATATTAATGAATAGGGTCGGCGTGAACTAACCTCTCACGTTGTACAGTATTCTATATCCTTGATAAATATTAATGC
>NW_020870688.1:870348-880348 GCF_003789085.1 Penaeus vannamei
CTTTCTTTTTTGTTAGCTGTCCCTCTCTTTTTTGTTCTCCCCCATTTATCTCCCTTTCTCTCTTTGCATTCCTCTTTTCACCTAGCAATCCACTTTTTTACCTCTTTATCCTCATAAAACGGCTCTTCCATCATGCATTCCTACTTCATCTAAAAACCCATTCAAAAAAAAAAACAGAATTCATGATAACAAACGTAAAAGGTGAGAATAACTGATTCCGCAATTCAAGACATGCCGTTAATTGTGTATCTTCCATTGTGGAATTATTCATTCACACCCATGCCATTATCTGCATACCCATTCAGCGCCCATTAACAAACGCCACGCATCACTGTCGCACACCCATCCCCTTTCCAGCCATGGGCGTGAATCTCCCGGCGCACCTCGTGGTAGTGAAGTCCACCTCGCAGTACAACGGGAGCGCGGGCGGCCATGAAGAATACTCCACCGGCCAGATCCTACAGATGATCGGGCGTGCGGGCCGTCCTCAGTTCGATAGACACGCGACAGCTGTTATTATGACCAAGAGACAACTTAAGGTAAGGAGGAGAGAGTTTTTTTTGTTGTTTTTTAATGATGACTTAGAGGCAAATTAAGGTAAGGAGGAGAGAGTTTTTTTTGTTGTTTTTTAATAATGACTCGGAGGCAAATTAAGGTGAGGTGGAGATTTAGACGTGGAAAGAGGTATGAGAGAACGTTGTTATTTTTGTATCATGACCGAGAAGCGACGAAAGTTAAGAACACGTAAGCGAGGAGAGAATTTGTTATTATTTTTGTTTACCATAATCAATACGGAGAAGATGTAGGCGCGAAAAGAGCAAGGAGAGAGATTTTTTTTATTGTTTTTGTTATTTTGACCAAGGCAACTTCAGGTAAGGAAAGGATGTAGACACGAAAAGAGTCAGGTAAAAAAATATTATTGTTATTCAGATTTAAAGGCAGCACATGGAAAGGTGAGGAAATAAGCATAAAAATTCAGATAAAAAAATCGTGATATCATTGTTATAATTATGATTAAGAGGAAGTGTATGCAAGAAGAGGTCGTAGCCGTGAACAGTCAGATATGGATATGAATGTTTTTTTTTAATTATTATAAACAAATGTCGGTATGAAGGGAGTTTTTGTGCTACTATGACGAAGTGGAAACTCAAGGTAAGGAGAAGCTGTAGGACTTTGAGCTTAGTTTTGGTTTCCATCGTCGAGTTATTTTAAACTAGAGAAAAAACTCTAGGTAGGAAGAGGCGTATATTAGAGGAGCCAAATAAGGACTTAGTGTTTTATGGATATTAGAGGAGTTTAATTTACTATTAAGAGTTAGTAGAGATTAAGAGATAAGTAATTTCTGCAAGATTTGTTTAAAGTGAAAGGAAATTTGAAAGGTAAAGGGAAATTTTGGGAGAAAAAGAGGGAGGGAGAGGGAGGGAGGATGAGAAGAGAGGAGGGAGGATGAGAGGAGAGGGAGGAGGATGAGAGAGAGGGAGAGGATGAGAGAGAGGGGAGGGGAGGATGAGAGAGAGGGAGGGAGGATGAGAGAGAGGGAGGGAGAGGATGAGAGGAGGGAGGGAGGATGAGAGAGAGAGGATGAGAGAGAGGAGGAGAGGATGAGAGAGAGGATGAGGGAGGATGAGAGAGAGGGAGGGAGGATAGAGGGAGATGAGGAGGGAGGAGGATGAGAAAGAGGAGGAGGGAGAGAGGAGGGAGATGAGAGAGAGAGGAGAGAGATGAGAGAGAGGGAGGGAGGAGAGAGAGAGAGAGAGAGAGAGAGAGAGAGAGAGAGAGAGAGAGAGAGAGAGAGAGATGAGAGAGAGAGAGAGAGAGAGAGAGAGAGAGAGAGAGAGAATTGTCACACATATATACAAGAAACAGGGAACGTTTGTACAACAATAACCATCAGACCATGCTGGTGTAGTCTGGGTGAAGACAAGAAAAACGTTTTTAGAGTTCATGGTCGACGAATATGAAAGTGGAGCGCTTCCGGTCTCATTGACGTACGTATTTTGAACGTTGTGTAAGAACTTCATGAGTATCATGGGGCATGTTGACTTAGAATTATAGGATGGAAGAATATACGAGAGATGTTTAAGATAGCTTAATGAGTTCCAAGAAATGCCGAATAAGAACGCACTCAAGGGATTGGTTTCTGCAGCAGTATTGAAGTCTCTCTCTTGAGCGCGCGCGCGCGCCGCGCGGCGCGCGTGTGTGTGTGTGTGTGTGTGTGTGTGTGTGTGTGTGTGTGTGTGCGTGTGTGTGTTTGAGATGGAGGTGAATATTGTTATCGTGTTTGAATGGGAAATCGACAAGAAAAATAGTACTGCAATCACGTTTATTAAAAATTTGAATTTACATTCTGACAGAGAGATAATAGAGAATCTGAAATACCGATAAACTATTGTCAGTAGTTTACATTATTTAGTAAATCCGCTTGATAGAAATACACCACCGTAATTTCGATATTTGAAAAACAAAGAATTAACCCCGGATGTTCAGAAATTGTGCATGCAGTCTCGTATTGCTCAATAGCATGAATATCGTGCAGAAAAAGAAAAACAAATGTCAGCAAACGAAACGAGACACAGTTCACACGCACACCACAACATCCCAGTCAAGAACCAAAAGCAAATGGCAGGGCCCAACAGGGGTACACACAGTCGCCTTAGATAAGCACGCTGTTGTTTTCCCCCGCCGCTGCCCCTGGTCGTGTGCGTGCAACGACTTGCCGCGGTCGTACACAGAGGAACTTTCCAGAATATGAAGAACTAGGAGGTCGCCACTGAGAAGGGTCCAGGCACTTCAGATCTACCTTCTGTTGAAATAAGAAGTGCCCCAGCTGGGTGTGAAGCCGTCCTCGAAGGTGATGGTAGGGACGAAACCAGAGTCTCCATCTACGTAATACACAACCTTCATGAGACGGCCGTCGGGGAGCCACACGTGATAGGAGCCGTCAACGCGGCCGTTAACAGCAGCCTCCTGGTGGCCGTAGTAGTTCTGGTATTCCTCGTTGTTCACCTCCCACTGGAAGTCGTACTGGAAAGCACAAGCAACGTAATGAAAGGAATGCAATGTCTAATGTATGAGTGTTTTTGTGTTTGAACATGTGTTCGTATGTGTCTCTGTGTCCTCCAAATCGAAACCAACTTACATTCATGGGCATCATCGGCTGGGCCTGCAGCTGTTTCCCGGTGTTCGCTTGCTGCTGCTTTTGCGGCATCGCCAGGGCCACCGTGGCCACAAGGCACAGGGAGATGAACAAACGGGCAGTCATTTTGACTCTGAGGAACATGAAAGTTGGAGGTAAGAGGAATGTGATGACGTACCCATTTGCAGCGCCGACGTGAACACGTGACTAACCCACCATCATTCAAGCAACAGGTAACTTTACACTCATAATTCTAAAAAGACATGAAGAACCGCGCTCTCATCACTGAGATGAGTGTGAGCACTTGTGATGATTATCTTGGATGATTACGGTTCTCGCAAGTTACCAGTTTTCATGCCAGTAGTGTATAATGTACTAGTACTGGGAGACTATTTGTATCTCATTCTAGGACTAACAAGAAACATAATTGATAACTTTGTGACTAAAGCTACACGAGTTTCTGGCATGCACTGTTTGGAAAGTAAACAAACCAAAAATACAACTACTGCAAGGAAGTATCAACAAAGCCTCTGCCTGCTAATAGTGTTAGTTGTGGCACTGTCCAAAGTGAATGCCATTTACGTTAATATATCCTAATAGTTTGATTAATATACAAAATTACCAACCCAGTAATGTGTAAATAAAGTAATATTTTTGGATTTACCTTTCGTTGCTTTGGCTAATGGCACACAACTGGGATGCAGAAAGCTTGGCAGCATGAGCTTATATACCCGAAGCATAACGCTGACGTCACGATCTTCCTTGCGGCATCCACCAACAGCGTGTGAGATGTTATACAATTACCCAAAAGGGGCGGGGCTGATGTCTAGGTCCGGGTCAAGTTAGACCAATAGGAAACTTTCGTGGACGCATCCTCTCGCTTACAGCCAATCAGAGCTTTTGGCGCCAAGGGCGAAGCGAGAGGGGAGCTACAACCACCCGCGGACCGCTCTCATTCACGTAAAGATTTCCTCGTCGTCTTGGAAGCCTTGTCAAGAACCTCCTGTCTTCTACGATTTTTAAAAATATTTAGCTCTCATTTAATAAATACTCCAAAATTTCATATGTTCCTATATATATATTATATATATATATATATATATATATATATATATATATATATATATATACAGATACATTATACATATGTATGTATATAATAATATAAATATATATACATACATATACATATACCAATATATATGTACACACAGACAACACACACACACAACACACACACACACACACACACACACACACACACACACACACACACACACACACACACACACACACACACACACACACACACACACACACATGCAATGTGTGTGTATGTATGTATGTATGTATATGTATATGAATACATATATATGAATACATATATATATACATATATATATATATATATATTATATAACTATATATATATATATATACATATACATATATACACACACACATATATATATGAATATATATGTATGCATGTATATATGTATATATATATATATATATATATATATATATATATATATATATATATATATTATTACATGTCAATATGTATGATATGTGCGTATATATGTATATATATATATATATATATATATATATATAATATATGTATATAGTGTGTATATAATATATTTTATATATATATATATATATTATATATATATATATATATATTATATATATGTATATAATATATATATATATATATATGCGTGTATATATATACTACTATTATTATATCATCTATCTATCTATATTATGTGTGTGTGTGGTGTTGTGGTGTGTGTGTGTGTGTGTGTGGTGTGTGTGTGTGTGTGTGTGTGTGTGTGTTGTACATGAAATACATACACACATAATATATATATATATATATAATATTATATATATATATATATATTTATACTATGTATGTATATGTGTGTTGTATTATGAGTAGGTGGGCTCCCTCCTCATGTGTTTATATATATATATATATATATAAATAGTCCCAACATACGTTGTACATGCGATCTACAAGAGCAGATGACCGACTCTCGTACTGCCCACCCGCCGTGTGCTCAAAATGCTTGTGGACGCTCGTCTCTCGATATGCTCGTGTGCTCGTACTGTGCTCATGTGATGTGTCTACTAGTGCGAGTTGTAGTCCGTGTCTATAGACAACTGATGCCACATTAGTCCGCTGTCTTAGATCGTTGTTAAATAATTTTGATGGATATATTGCTCAGCTCTCTCTCTCTCACTCTCCGCTATCTTAAGATACTCACGCATCAGCGCGTGAGACAGAGAGAGCACTTATATATATATATCTCTCATATATAGTACTAGCTAGCTCTCTCTCACCACTCTCAGTCACCAGCATATCACATACTATACAGTCTCACATCCGTGCGCGCTCTAATAAAACACAACTTGCACTTCATACGTGAGCTCAGACAACTATCGACATACCTCCACAGTCACTCTCAATGGCGTCCGACCGCGATGCGAGCTCACGTATGTTCTAGTCGAGTAATGATACACTTCATGATGAATAAATAGAAACACAGACATTCACACACACACACACACTCGCTCACACACTCATGCTATCTCACACCTACCATACAATTCACCGATCACTCATTCTTTGAGATCGCACTCAATAATATAATACTTCAATACTCCTCTCGCTCACGTGAGACTATATATGATATACGCTGAGTGAGAGAGTCGCAATGCGGTAGCTCTCATCAATATAAACTCGTCGTGTGTCGCTCCAGAGCCTCTCAACTACAGCTCATCATATGCGCTGGCGGCTCTGACGACCCTCGAGATATATATAGTATCTATATATATATATATATATTATATACAATAGATGAGCTCAAATACTCCGTGATGAGTATGAACACATCTCTATAAACACGAGTCTATCTCATCTGTCTCATCACTCAGAGATCAGTGTATTATACGCTATGTTTTGCCGTGCTCATGTGAGCGTAGTCATCTCATCCCATAGTGTTACGCCCTCAATATGTAGATAATATAACGCACACACACACCATAGTATAGTAAGCAGATCAACTAACATACATATCTTCTCACTCATATGTGTGCTAGTGAGGCATCCCCACTACTAAAGGTATGCTAAATAACCCCTATAATCCAGAGTGATATCAACACGTAGCCATGACTCCTCCAGAAATATAAATAAATAATAGGTCTTACACTCTGCAAACTCAACCACAAATATATAGCTACCCAACGTGAATATTCTCATGTTTATCAGTGGGCAACGCGCCTCCTGCCCGCAACATATACGTCTCACTACTCCGTGTACCCTCGCAATACCATAACTCTATGACATATAGTGATCCACGAGGCCCTCAGTTCTCACATATACAAATTTAGTTCATCATGTATATATTAATATGTACATTATAAATATATATATATGTTACATTATATATGTTAATATATATATATATAATATATGTTGTACATATATATTTATGTAAATATTATTATATGTATACATACTATATATATATATATATATTTTTAAACTATAATATATATACTATAACATATATATACTATACATAACTATATTTACTAATATAATATATATATTTATTATATATAGTAACATAATATATATTATATATATTATTTTACATATATATATATAATCTATATATTTATATATTATATAATATATATGGGCATTATATTTATGGTATTATATGTGTTATTATGATATATATTGTAAGATATATATATATATCATATATATATATATATGTATCATATGTATTATATATATGGATAGTATTATGTATATCTTGTATTATATATGTATATAAATATGTATATATATATGTATTTATAATTGTATATATTGTATACGTATATATGTATATATATGTATATATACTGTATATATATGTATATATACGATATTATATGTTATATATATGTTATATATGTATTATATTATATGTATATATATATGTGATTTATATGTATATATATTGTATATATATATGTAGATATAATGATGTATACTAATATATGTATATATATATATATGCTTAATAATAATATGTATATATATGCTATAATATATATGCTATATATATGAGTATATGGTATATTATATATGCTATATATATGTGTATATATATATGCTGCTATATATATATAGTGTATATATATGTGTATTATATAATGATTATATGTTATATATATGTATATATATAGTATATATATAATGTATTATATCTCGCTATCTAGAACTCATCATGTCATATTCAAGTATAAGTGAGCTCTCCATCATACCTCTGCTCACTCCTCTCTCCTTCTGTAGATATACTCGTGATCTAACAAGTAGAGAGTTGTGTAGTACTATCCTGTATACCTAAATATAATATACTCGTATCGGAGAGCCGCTCTACTCTCTATCATCAGCGCTCCTCTATGCGCTCTCATATATATAGCATCGTGACTCTAGTTTCTCTCACGTGACGGACAAACTCTGGAGAGTGTGTGCTGCAGCTCTCATTATGCTATGGTTGAAGTAGTATTATCACACAACCGAGATATCCTCTCACATATATTAGTTCTCACTCTCACTATAGCAATACTCACACACACTCACCTGTAGACCGAAAATATTAGCCCACTGTATCATACATAATCCCATATGAACAGTGCGTGCTATGAGAATTTTACTCAGTAGGATGATGCTAGCGTACTCTCTCTCTCACCTCATATAGATATATTTACTGATAGCACTGAGCTGTCACCGGCAACTCTCCTAATACATGTCCAGTATGTAAAAGCGGCTATCGTTGTCATGTGAGGTTATAGTGATCTATAGCTCTCTCTCAAAGATCTGTATTCACCGGCAGACCTCACCGGTAGCACGCTCATGGTAATCTCAAGCTATGAGCTCGTATTATATATGCCTCAAGCTAGTAGTGTGTTTTATACTATTAGTCTCTCATATGCCATAATATATATTCTCATTGTATCGTCCTCTCTGATATACTCTAAGGTAGTGAATAGAGAGAGTGATATGTATCGATTAGTATCTATGATAGGCTCTGAGTGGTCACACGCTCACGCCCGAGCATACTGAGACTCTCTCGCATTCGCGTGATGGTCGATGTCATTTGATATATAGTGAGCCTCCTATCATATATAATATAATCAAATATAATTTATAACGGCCACGTGAACTATAGTGTAGCCTATGATTTGCCCAATGTGAGTATAAGTACTATATAAGCTACTCACTGTAATGTATCTCTGAGTGATTGTGTTGCGTGTGAACATGTGAAATTATGTTGCCAAGTATGTTAATGTTAGTAGAGTGTGAGGAAGTGAGATGATCTGTGTCCGAGCTCATACTCATGCGCTCTCATATATGTAGATGACAATATAGTGAGAACAAGTGACTCCTGCAGAGCTGAGTCCCTCTGATGAGTCATACCCTTGGTAGTGCATATATCAATACAAATCTATATTGACTAATCGCTCACTCACTATATCAGAGCACAACCCAATATCTAATACCTCAATGCACTCTCAATACTCCTGTCGCGCACCACGCTCCCTCTAGGGCGAGCGCAGATACCTTACTCTCAGAGATTTGTATAACGACCAGCAGAAGAGGTGTAACTCAACCTCTCTCAATTCGGCTTATCTATGGTTGACGCTCCACAGCGAGAGAGTGTGTATTTGCCACATTTATGACGTGTGAGACCTTCGTTCTTTCTCACGACGCTCTGCCTTCTCGAATATACATAGCTTCTGGCGGTCTGCGTGTGTGAATACTGGACCATGTCTTGGTCTGTGCTCGTCTCGAACCGCCTGTTACTACTCTATATATATACCCGTCGATATAATACGCGTTGTGCGTGACGGGAAATAGCTCGGTCATGTGGCTGTGTGGCCACGCCGCAGTCACTGACTACCTAGTTAAATCAGCTGTATGTACCTAGTCCACGAAAGTTTATAATAGCTCTAGAATATATGCACCCGTGTCACGTGTCGCCTCTCGAAGTATCTCCCCCGATAGCTTCGTCGTAAGACTCGTATCTCTCTGCGTCACGGGCGCCCTCGGCCAGGCGGCCAGCCCCGGGGCCTCCAACAAAGCTATCGGCACAGTCATCGTATTCACCCACGAAGGGTGAAGGACCGACGAGCCCCAAGAACAAGCCTCCCAAGCCGAAATCTACACGGCCCATTGTGTGATGGAACCGCTTGCAGCGGCCAGGGCATTCCACAAGCAGAGCATTAAAACGTTAATCTTAGACGTTGTCGATGTTTACCCTAGATTTCAGCAAATTACCTTAGAACTGCTGGAGCATATTCTTGAAATTTACCTTACTTTCTTTGTTCGCAATACTTTTAATGACGATTGCACAACTGAACAGGTCTAGTTTTAGGTACCAATCAACCATAAATAGCATATGAGATTTTTATTTAATAGACCTGATAGGTTACATCACAACTTCAGCATAAATGGAATCACTAAGAAAATTAATGCCCTTCCTTTTTTTTCAGCATAAATGATACTGATCTTTACAAAATAGAAATAAAAACATTTAAAATTTCTAACAGCATGACTGTCGAAATTACTAATCACTTCATTAATTTTCAATGATACTGATCTTTACAAAATAGAAATAAAAACATTTAAAATTTCTAACAGCATGACTGTCGAAAGTGAAATCACACTAGATCATCAATAATACTTATCTTTACAAAACACAGAAAAAAACACATTTTTAAATACTAATTGACAGTAAGACTGTTGAAAGTTATCACACTAGATCATTAATAATACTTATCATTACA
>NW_020870688.1:887848-907848 GCF_003789085.1 Penaeus vannamei
GGGATTAGTTTGGGACAATAAAACAAGGGAGATCAAGATAATGAACTGAGACAGGATTTCTGAAGCATTAGATATTACAGTGGATTAGTTTGGGACAAAAGAACAAGGGAGATAAAATGATGAAGTGAGACACGATTTCAGAAGCATTTGAAGATATTACGATATTACAGTGGGACTACAAAAAAAAAAAAAAAAAAAAAAAAAAAACAAGGGAGATAAGATAATGAACAGAGACACGTGTTATTTTTATTTATTTATTTATTTATTTTGTACTGCAAGAATGTCTTCTCATGTGTTGGATGATGTGGTTGCGATTGGCTTTGCAAAGAATTTCTTTATGGGTGAATTTGTTAGTGGCATTAAGATCCGCGTTACTTTTTTTTTCATTGTATTTCGCAACTTTAACAGACAGTAATTTCTGCTACGACCCCCGTCTGTGATTTCGTGGTTCTTATTTTACATTTTTTTTTCCTAATTCTATGTTTTTTTTCCCTTAGATTATGCTTCAGTGGATTCCAACCTTGCTTCCAGGGTAATAATTAAAAAAAAAGATGCGGTGTATCTACCGTGGTTTTTATTCTGCATTTTTTTCTAATTCTGTTATTTTTTCCCTTACTAATTATGCTTCAGTGGATTCCAACCTTTGCCTCCAGGGTATAATAATCACCTTAAAAAAAAAAAAAAAAAAATCTGTGGTGTATCTATCTGCTGTCTTGTATAACGTGCATGCATTGATCAGCGCCCCGTGCAAGGATAAATCTATAGTCACTGGATGCTGCGAGTCATTAATCTCGCCGAGTCGGAGATGAGTGCGTATGATGGAGGGTCCGGGAGGGCAGGCATGCAGATGTCATGCTGTCATGCCGTCATGGTGGGCGCTGTTTCGTTTGCTTGCTTCTTTTTGTGGGTGAGGGGTGTGCTTCGTATTGCTTGGTCACCGTGCGTTTTTTTCTTAGTGGATTTATTTTGTTGTTTTTTATTTGTGGATGAAGAAGTATTTATTTTTATTTTCATAACTTTTTTTTGTCTTTTATTGCTATATTTTTCCCTCCGCTTTCATCTCTTATCATTATATATCTGTGTAATTGTCACTTTACTTGACGAAGACATTGAAAACATGATGTTTTGTTGATGCCGCTAAGTTATCTTATCTTTAAATATAGATAAAGTTATCCATGTTATAGAAAAGTAAGGGAAATAATCAAAGATTATGTTTTATTGTTATATACAGATTGATTTATGATAAATACCCTTACAGAACCAAGGAATTCGCAACAGCATACTATTTTTCTAGTTTTTGCTTCAACTTTCATTAAGGTTATATGAATATATGTTCATAAAAGAGACAGAGAAAATTACAGGGTATCGTTGCACTCAATTGCTCGTTTAATTTCAATGGTTTACTCAAAAGGTTCTGGATGATTGCATGCCATTATCCGCGACAAATGACGGTCATCGTATAAATAACGAAGCCGTTTCTGTACAAAAGACAGGAATAAAGGGAGAAATAACAATATTCAGCTAACCTGTGAATTATGAATGACGAATCATTTTTGTACGAAAGAGCGAAAATAAAAAAGAAATTGCAATATTCAACAGAAAGTGTGTGTGTGTGTGTGTGTGTGTGTGTGTGTGCGTGCGTGTGTGTGTGTGTGTGTGTGTGTGTGTGTGTGTGGTGTGTGTGTGTGTGTGTGTGTGTGTGTGTGTGTGTGTGTGTGTGTGTGTGTGTGTGCGTGTGTGTGTGTGTGTGGAGTGAGTGCAGACAGGTGTAGTCATGACAATATGTTCTTGGCCTTGAAACAGGGTGGAGGGGTAGGAGTACAGAAGAATAGGGAATGGAGGAGGGAGGTGAGTGCTGAAAAAAAGGGTCACGGTGTCCATTATAATCTTTGGTGACGAAGAGATAATCGCGTTTGTACACACAAGGAAAAGGGGATTTCATTGTTGTGGTTTTCGACGAATTCCGAGACCCGTAAATAAGTCACATGGTAATAATAGAGTGATTATCTCTTTATTTGTAGTGTTGGGATGGGCATGGGTGGAAGGGGGAGGGGGAGAAGGAACAGTGGCGTTGGAAGAGATGGAAGAGGAGAGAGAGGAGAGATGGAGGACGAGGAATGGGATGGGAGGAGAAGAAAGTGGGATTTAGGTGGAGAAGGAATAAGGGAGATGGATGGGGAGATGTATGTAAAGGAAAAGAAGGACCGTAGGAGTTGGAGGTGTGGAAGAGGGGAGGATGAGAAGAAAGAGGAGGTTAAAGTAAAAGAGGAGAAAAAAAATAAAGAGGCGCATGATGAGGAAGACTAAAGAGGAAAATGAGAAAATAGAGACAATCCACTCCTGCAACACATTCCCCTCCTCCTCTCTCCTTTACCCCCACCCCCACCTTCTCAAATCCTCATCGAAAGAGAGCTTTATGCAACAATAACGTCAACACGACCGTGAGCGACTCGCCTGCTCCTGCTGTGGCGGTCAAAGTTCAGAGACTTTTGTTTACAGGAGAAGCAGATATTAAAAGACACGCTTCGGCTTTCGATTGGCAGCTGTTATTTTCCCGTGGATGATAGGAACTGATTGAGGAAGGCTATATGTCTTCCGCCGTGTGCGTGCGTGCGTGCGTGTGTGTGTGTGTGTGTGTGTGTGTGTGTGTGTGTGTGTGTGTGTGTGTGTGTGTGTGTGTGTGTGTGTGTGTGTGTGTGTGTGTGTGTGTGTGCTGCAAGTTGTAGCTGTAAAGCTCTACATGTAGATTTTCGTATGCCTGTGAGTGTGTTTATGTTTATTTGTGTTATTGTGGAAATGTAGGACTGTGTATGTTTGTATACATATACGCTATCGCCATTACCGTTGGTATTGTTTTCAATATTATTCTTCACGTTGCTGTTATCTTCATGTAGACAAATATGTGTCGTTTGATGTCTTGTTAGAAATATATATTGTTTCTTCCTGTCGAAGAACTTAACTACCTGTTTTTTTTTTTCCTTTTCCCGTTTTTTCTCTTTTCTTTCAATAACAACCCGCTTTTTTTCTTTTTTTTCAATAACAACCCGTTTTTTTTCCATTTCCCGTTTTTTCTCTTCTTTTCTTTCAATAACAACCCGTTTTTTTCAATTTCTCGTTTTTTCTCTTCTTTTCTTTCAATAACCCGTTTTTTCCATTTCCCGTTTTTCAATAACAACCATCTTTTCTTTCAATAACAATCCTTTTTTTTTTTCCCGTTTTTTTCCATTTCTCGTCATTTCCCTCTCCCGTTTTTTCTCCTCTTTTCTTTCAATCTATCAATTACCTATCCCCCTTTCTTTCCATCCATCGACCGCAACGAAGGTCGGATGGTAATCCCCCAATATTCCCACGGGCGTGAACTGCGCCATTGGCATACGAAGCAGCAACACCGACTCGTGGCAGTAGACGTCGAAGTGGCCACGTCGCCCGTCCTTCGCGTGGGAGTCGACGGCGCGTTGAGGTAGGGAAGGATCGGTGGCTTTTGGGGGGATTTGTGGGTCGGTTTTGTTGTTTGGGGGTGAGGGGTATATGTGGGTATACGCATGGATGTGCGTAATGTATGTGTGTGTGTGGGTGTGTGTGTGTGTGTGTGTGTTGTGTGTGTGTGTGTGTGTGTGTGTGTGTGTGTGTGTGTGTGTGTGTGTGTGTGTGTGTGTGTGTGTGTGTGTGTGTGTGTGTGTGTGTGTGTGTGTGTGTGTGTGTGTTTGTATGTATGTATTAATATTTCGAATCATGAATGTTTTGCATCAACACTTGGAAGGGTCTTCAGAGCTACGATAGAGTGATTATCTACGTGATGAGAAACGCATAAAATGAAGAAAAACGCAGAGAAGATAAAGGTCGTAAGAGAGCAGATGAAATAAACCAATAATACCTTTTTAGTTCAATACATAATTTTCGTATACGTTCAAAATAAAGACTAAACGCTGAAACACAGACGAACAATTATTGAACAGAAAATGTGATAAAGCAAAAACATAATCGCCCACCGTTCTTGCTCACTGTTCGGAAAAACGGAAAAACGGAAAGGCAACGGCTCAAGCCACGCCGCAGAGAAACGATAAGGTGCCATAATTGCCGCCTCATTACTTACGGCAAAATAATTACATCAGAAGACGCTCCCACGCACTTCCAGACGTTCCCACGCACTTGACCTCTGCGTCTTGACTTCCACGGCTGCTGCGGCCACGACATCAGGCGATGGCAGGTGACTCTCGAGCGATTTTGGGCTTTCGACGACGACAACAACGACAACATTGGGCTCTGATCGCTGGAAATTCGACGTCACTCAGATTCTTCCTTGTTGCAAAGATTATCTCGATCCTTTCGCGAGAAGTGAAGGAAGGACATCAGGGAAAATAAGAGAGCAGTAAAGAAATTATCTTTTTTTTATATTTTTTTTACTCAAACGCGTCAATCATTTTTGGGACGGGTTGGCACTATTTTTAGATTTGTTTTTTTATGATGAGTCTAATACTAGTGGTTCAAAATTATTTATAAATTGCACCTTGGAAAAGACATGAAAAAATTGTGAGATGATCCAACATTATTTATAAGACGCAGCTCAGAAATGAAATCATTTTCAAGAATACCAGCGCTTTTCTGTAGAAGGTTTATTATTTTTTAATTATTATTCTACTTATTGATTTAAACTATATTTGTACATTTTTATCGAGAAAAGTGAAAACAATGTCTTCTATTTTTTCTGCGTTTCTATACTTAATTTGTTGAAGGTGAAATCTGTGTTACCTTTTAGTACTTTTTTTTTTTTTTTTTTTTTTTTTTGTAAAATATTTGTGCTTGCTAATGGTCGGCGTTTTGTTTTAATTGGTGTTTGTGTAAGTATGCATTTGTGTAGCTGATTTAAGTCCTCTCTCTCTTTCCAAATAAATATCAAGACAAACAAAAAACAAAATCATCCTTCACAACACGAACGACCAAAATCCAGAGCGAATAACGAATGACGTCACAGAGTCAATACGTGGAGTCCAATCCGACCTTCGGCGCCAGTTACAGGAGCCCGGAGAAGGGGAAGAGAGGAGAGTCTGCCAAGTGCATCGCTCTTGGGTCGTTATGATAATTATTGTTATCGGATGAGGGAATGTTCGGTTGCGAAGGGGGGGGGGGGATTGGGTGGGGGTGGAGGACGTGGGGTGGGGTGGGGTTGGGGGTGAGGACGTGGGGGTGGGGTGGGGTGGAGGACGTGGGGGGTGGGGGGGGGTGGAGGGTGGGGGGGGGTGGGAGGGGGTGGGGGTGGGGGAGTATTCTCTGTGACGAGGGAGGTCTGTGAGGTTTGGAAGACGTGGTTCGGTTGTTGTCAGGAAGGCGGGTTGTTTGGAAGGTGTTCGTTGGGTCGTTTTGTTTGTTTCTTTGTTGTTTCTGTTTTTTCCTTTTTCTTTTTCGTGTTCTTCGTCTTATATTTCGTTGTCTTTTTTCGAGTTCTCTTTCTCCTACATTTCTTCCATCTCTTCTCCTCCTTCCCTTAATAATCCTGCCCCCTCTTTCTCCTTCCCTTCCCCTTAGTATCCTTCACCTCTTTTCTTTGGACCCCCATTTCTCCTTCCCTTGATAATCCTCCCCCATTTCTCCTTCCCTTTTTTCCCCTTCTCTTCCTTCTTCTTATTCCCTTTCCCTTCCTCTTGCTTAATTTCCCTATTCTCTTGACTAGTAAGCTTCTAGCCCCCCCCTCTGTATGCAGCTCCGCTTTCGTTATAGCCTATATATCTTACCTTATCTTTATCCCTTCCTCTCTTTTTCCTGCAATCATTCTCGTATTTTCCTTGCCTTTTGATTTTTTTTTTCGTCATGCCGCTGTTGTAAATCATTTTTATTTCCCCACAAACTCACTGCGCGTAAGAATGTATGGTAAACGGGGAAAAAAATATATCTCTACGTGAAGCTTTGTCGATAACCACTCCATTGTTCGGCGTGTCGCATCTTTATTGCTCCTTTTCTTGCATTGTAATTACTTCCTGTGCACCACTCGAGCTTAAATAGGATCACGAACGCATATTTATGCACACGTACAAAAGCATCCTTACACATACACGCAAACACATACACACACATACAAACACACACACACACACACACGCACACACACACACACACACACACACACACACACACACACACACACACACACACACACACACACACACACACACACACACACACACACACACACACACACACACACACACACACAAACAAACAAACAAACATTCACAAACCTAATTCACTTGGTCGCCTCACAAAGTCAAAAAAAAAAGAAAGAAAAAAAAAAACGCACGCAAATACACGCTCACACTCAAATAGATATACACACGTACTTACGCACATTGCTGCAGCACCACGCACACGCACTTAAAAGTTTTTTTTAGGGCGGGGGGGGGGGGGCAACGGGCAGGTAAAGTAAACAAAAGCTGAACTTTTTTCTCTTTCCGATAATTGCTTTTTATGTCTCGTTTGCACCATATGTTTCTAATATTTCCTCATCCCTTCTTTATTTTTTGTTCCCTCCTTTCTTATTTCATTCACCTCTCTTCCTTTTGTTCATCCTCCGTTTCCCTTTTTAGCCTTTTCTTTTGCCTTTCTCCTTTCCCATTTATTCTCTTCTCCATATCGCTCCTACTAAAAACACTACCACATTACTATTGTTTTTCTACCTTCTCTTCCTCCTATCTCCTCCTCATGACTTTATTCCTTCTTCCCCCTCTCTTTTCTCTTTCTCCTTCATCCATTTCTCCTTAGCACTCCATCCTTTCCTCCCCTCTTCCTCGCCTCCTCATACGCATCTTTTTATTCCTATTTAACCACTGCCACAGTCCGCCAGTACAGCTCGTGCACGGAGTTACAGGGGTATTGTGCCTAGCCCCCCCCCCTCCTACACCTCCCCCGTGTGTGTGTAGCGTGACCCAGGGGTGAACCGGAACTTGGAGGATTTGGGTCCTTTAGTTGGTTGGTTTGAAATTGTCTTTTTTTTTTCGATATGTTTTGTCTGTTTTTATTTATTTATCGTTCTGTATGTTTCTCTTTTTGTTTTCCTTTTTTCAAGGTTTTTTATTTACTTTAACTTTCTCGGTTTTTCGTCAGCCGCTCCTCTCCACCCTCTCTCTTTCAGTTATTGTCTGCTAATTTCACTTCCAGTTCTTCCTTTCTTCCGTTGAATTGTGTCGATCGCGTATGAATCGCCACACACAAACATTCATTCAACAAAATGAAGGAGAGGTTTATGTGCAGATCAATGTGCGCAATATATGTGTCACACTCTTCAGATGTCGCACCACACGCCCAAACCCTTCTGGCACACACCACGCACCAATACACACGTATGCATACAGAAGGCATCTCTCTCAGTCCTTCTCTTCTCTCTCATCCCTCTCCCTTCTCATCGTCCTCTTCCCTCTACCTCTCTCTCCTCTCTCTGTCTCTCTATCTTCGTGGCTCTCTCCTCTTCACTCTCTCTCTCAGCGTTCTCTCTTCTCTCGCATCCCTTCTCTCTCTCTCTCTCTTTCATTCTCTTCTCTTCTTTTTCTTTCATTTCTATCTTTTCTTTCTGTTAATTTCCTTCTTTCTTTTTCTTCCTCTTTCATTTTACTATCTTCCTCTCTCTCTTTTCTTCTTCTCTTCTCTCTCTCTCTCTCTTCCTCATACATCAGCACATCGCCACCAGCACCAATGCACAAATCAGGACACACCACTATCACCCAGACGTCACGACACACACACACCACACACACAACACCACACAACACTACACACACACGCATCATACCACCACACGCACACAACACTACACACACATAAAGCCACACAAATACATCATTTTCGTAAGAGGGGGCAATCTTCTCTGACATCCCAGAAGCGTTAGCCACGGCCATAAATTTTATATTAAAAGGCACGACAATAATCACAAGTTACTACCCGGAATCGTGAACACCTTTGTCTTAAAGTAAACCATATAAGCAGCATAACAACATAAGATGGTCTGCTTAATATAACACTAATTGCCTCGTTATAATACTATATGCACTGCAGATGAGATCAAGATATACTGGTAGTCACATCTCGAATGGGGGTCGTTTTCCCCTCTCTTTTCCGAAACCAAATCGTTTCAGATGTTGCTGAGCGGAAGCGCGGAGCGGCGTGGAATGATGATGTTCCGTGACTCAAGAGTTCGGATTCGTTCCTCTTCCTGCTCCCCTTTCTCGTGATCTGCCTCTGCGTCACTTGCGCTCTCTCCGGCCGCCTTTAATGATGGGTTGGTCTTTTTTCTGCGGTTGTTGAGGTCGTTCTAGAGTACCACCAAAAGGGTGGTTTTATTTTGTGTCTGGTTTATTATTATCCATTCTGTATCCACTTACAGTACATGCTTAATATTTCTGCTACACATTATATTATTGCCTAATGTTGTCAGTCAACCGTTTTTGATTCCATTCTGTGGTGCGGCCTATCAATAGTATTGAGCCCAAAGATTGGAAAACTGGTTAGTAAATTATGGGAGCCTTGGGATAGACATAAGATATCTCCTTAGCTTGCGTAAATCGGCCCATTAGAGGGAATGGTGGGTGGAAATAGTACCTAGTCTAAACAACAATATTCTGGCAGGCAACAGGTATCTTTCAAAATGGATACTAGGAAAGGAATATAGATAATGCACTATAAATTTTGATAATATACAACAGTAATCTATAAAATTACCACATGCATACACAAATATATATTAACCACTACATATGGGGTATTCCATATATATTGTGGTGCTATGTAGTAGGTGGGTGTGAAGTAGCCGTGAGGTGATGTGTATGTGAGAAATATACAGTGTGTTTGGTGTATAATTGTGTATAGGGTGTGTGTGTGTGTGTGTGGTATGACTGTGTGTGTGTGTTGTGTGACTGCATGTATTGTATAAAGAGAAATATACATTTTGTATATATATATATATATATATATATATATATATATATATATATATGTGTGTGTGTGTGTGTGTGTGTGTGTGTGTGTGTGTTGTGTGTGTGTGTGTGTGTGTGTGTGTGCTACAACATATATATTTGTATGTGCATTTTTCTTTGTATATGCAGGTAAACAGAGAGAACAGAGAAAGAGATACAGACAGTGACAAAAAGAAACCAGTGTTTTACGTCTTAGGCTTGTGTGTGTGTGGTGTGTTTCGCACTCCCTCGGTAAGCGAGTAGCTCGTGATGACCCCCTATCACTACATCCGTCTCACTCTCACCGTAACCGATCTTTAATTCCATTTATTACCTGCAACCCTCATTTAGCAGATCTTCACCGTGATGCAACACCCTCCGCCATGATTTCATCTTTATACCCTCTTATATTCCTTATTGTTTTCTTCTTTTTCCTTTTATTTGGGATAGGGAGGGGGTGTGGGGTGGGAGGGCTGCAGCGTGCTTTTACCCTTAACTTTACTCTTCCCACTTAACCTTTAAACCTTACACTTCCCACTTACACATAACTTTACACTCTTACACTTCTCACTTACACATAACTTTAACATAACTTTACACTCTTACACTTTTACACTTACACATAACTTTACACTTCGCATACCTCCTACCTCCCTCTCCACGCATTCACCCACCGCCACCTTCGCAACTCATCCCCCCTTTTTACTCATTTCCTCCTCCGTCCATGAATAAACGCACATTCACCCTAAAGGCCTAATGATGCGCCACGAAGTTGACCCTAAGATCCACGAGAATAAAAAGCTCTTGTCTCTTTTCGCTTCTTTTCCGTCCCGAAGACAAACGTCGACGCGAAAATTAATGTGTTTTCGTGGGACCTCATTAAGGATGATGAATGGACGGACGGGCTGGGAGTAGGAGATGTGCGGGGATGATGGTGGTGGCGGGGAGATGTTGGGGGAGAGAGGGAGAGTTAGGGAGAGGTGGAGATGGTGTGGGGTTGGGATGTTGGGGGAGAGAGAGGGAGAGTTAGGGAGGAGGTAGAGATGTTGTTGGAAGGGGGGGGGATGGGGGAGAGAGAGAGAGTTAGGGAGGAGGTGGAGGTGGTGTGGGGTTGTTGTTGGAAGGGGGGGGGTTGGGGGAGAGAGAGAGAGAGTTAGGGAGGAGGTGGAGATGTTGCGGGGATGATGTTGGTGGCGGGGCGATGTTGGGGGAGAGAGAGAGAGAGGGAGGAGGTGGAGATGGTGTGGGGTTCTTGTTGGAGGGGGGGGGTGTTGGGGGAGAGAGAGAGTTAGGGAAGGTGGAGGTGGTGTGGGGTTGTTGTTGGAAGGGGGGGGGGGTGTTGGGGAGAGAGAGAGAGAGTTAGGGAGGAGGTGGAGATGTTGGGGAGATGTTGGGGAGAGAGAGAGAGTTAGGGGGGAGGTGGAGGTATGGGGTTGTTTGTTGGAGGGGGGGATGTTGGGGGAGAGAGAGAGAGAGTTAGGGAGGAGGTGAGATGGTGTGGGGTGTTGTTGGAAGAGGGGGGATGTTGGGGGAGAGAGAGAGAGAGTTAGGAAGGAGGTGGAGATGGTTTAGGGTTGTTGTTGGAAGGGGGGGGATGTTGGGGAGAGAGAGAGAGTTAGGGAGGAGGTGGAGGTGGGTGTGGGGGCTTGTTGGAAGGGGGGGGATGTGGGGAGGGAGAGAGAGGGAGTTAGGGAGGAGGTGGAGGTGGTGTGGGGGTTGTTGTTGGGGGGGGGGAGATGTTGGGGGAGAGAGAGGGAGTTAGGGAGGAGGTGGAGATGTTGCGGGGATGATGTTGGTGGCGCGGAGATGTGTGAGAGAGAGAGAGTTAGGGAGGAGTGATGGTTTGGAAGGGGGGGGGATGTTGGGGGAGAGAGAGAGAGAGTTAGGGAGGAGGTGGAGGTGGTTGGGGTGTTGTTGTTTGGAAAGGGGAGGATGTTGGGGGAGAGAGAGAGAGTTAGGGAGGAGGTAGAGATGTTTGCGGGATGATATTGGTGGCGGGGAGATGTTGGGGAGAGAGAGAGAGTTAGGGAGGAGGTGGGATGGTGTGGGGTTGTTGGAAAGGGGGGGGTGTTGGGGGAGAGAGAGAGAGTTAGGGAGGAGGTGGAGGTGGTGTGTGGGTTGTTTGGAAGGGGGGGGGGATGTTGGGGAGGGAAAGATGTTGGGGTTGGGGTTGGAGAGGGGAGGAGAAATGTTTGGAAGGAAGAGTTTGTGGGGATAAGATGTTGCGCGGTTGATGTCGCGGGAAAGATGGTATGAAGATGTTGAGAAGGAAGAGAAGAGATGTTTGTGGGGAAGAGACTGAGAGGTTGGGAAAGAGGATATGTGGTGGGGTTGATGTTCGGGGAGGGAAGAGGTGGAGGAGGAGAGACCGGGGTAGGAGAGATATGTGGTTGCTGTTGAGAGAGAGAAATTGGAAGGAGGAGGAAATATTGGAGAATGTGATGGATGTTGAAGCGAACTGAATGCAGGGAAGCGGAGAAGTTGTGGGGGAGATGTTGGGAAGACGTTGGGGCAGAGGAAGAAATGGCGGTGACTAGCAGATATTGGGAATAGGCTGAGATGATGTGGGGATTGATGTTGAGAGAGAAAATATGTAAAAAAAAAAAAGAAAAGAAATTGAAACAAAAGAAGAAGAAGAAGAGATGTTGGCGGAGAGATGTTGGAAAAGACATTGTTCAAGAAACTATATAAAAAAAAACTAGGCGTGCTTACACCATATGCCCTTGTTACTGAAGGTGTTACAGGAGTTGCTGAAGATTTTATTGCGGATGTTGGGGCGGAAAAGACATCGGAGGAGGTTATCAAATACGGCAAAGTCCTTGGAAGCGCCATAGAAGACACTGAAAAAAAATCAAGAAGACCTTAATGAGCATGAATAGACGATAAAAAGGAAAGAGAGAGAAGACAGACAGACGGTCAGACAGACAGACAGACAGACAGACAGACAGACAGACAGACAGACAGACGGTCAGACAGACAGACAGACGGTCAGACAGACAGACAGACGGTCAGACAGACAGACAGACAGACAGACAGAAAAGTTGAAGACGCCCCTCCCCCACATTCTCCCAAGACATAGACCATAAGCCAGACAAGTAAATGGAAATCGCTCGCTTACACTCGCCCGAATAACAACAAACGATTTAAGGATCCGGTTGTGAACGGAGTAATCAAGACAGGCAATGATAAACAAGTCTCACCGCAAGTCAGCAGGTGTTGAGTTGTTTGTCTGAGCAAGGGTAAAGGAAATCGCTTCTGAAGATATATTCTTGTAATATAAGATCCATATCATATTATAGCGTTTATGTTGTACTTGTTATGGTGCAAGATACTTTTCATAATTGTTTTATAATAATGATAATAATAATAGTAGTAATTATCATTATTATTATTATTATTATTATTATTATTATTATTATTACTACTACTACTACTACTGCTACTACTATAATGTTATTGTTGTTTTTGTTGCCGTCTTCATCATCGCCATCATTATCATTATCATTATTATCATCTTATCGTTATCAAAGTCATCATCATCAGTACCAACATTGTTGTTATTATTATTATTGTTATTGTTATTCTTATTCTTATTATTATAATTATATTTGTTATTATTATTAACATTATTATTATAATTATTATTACTATTATCATCTTTATTTCTATTATTATTACCATCATCACCATCATTAGTGCCATTATTATTGTTATTATTATTATTAATATTATTAGTATCAGCACTATTATTATTTTTATTGTAATTATTATTATTTTCCTCCTCCTCCTCTTCCTCATCATCATCATTATCATATTATATTATTACATAGTAGTAGTACTACTATTAGTAGCCGCAGTAATTGCAGCAACAATATCACCATAGCTATTGTCATTAATGTAAGGGATTGTATTCACTTAGAACAGCGCCCCGCCTCCCTTGCATGTGCGAAAAGCAAAACAAATTGTCTGTTTAAAGTATTGGCTTCACAAGCATCAGTTCCAACAATCAGCAGAGTTAGTTACATGACAGCGGCTGATAAGTTGCGACCTTGCGCCGTAATCGCGATAAAAGGGAAGAGCGCATTGTGGTTTGTCCGTTATTACTGTTATTAATTCTGCGCGACCTTGATGAGTGAGATGTGCGGGGGATGGGGGAGGGGGAGAGAAGAGGGAGGAGATGGGTGAGGGGAAGAGGAGGGGGATGATGAGTGAGAGGGGAAAGAAGAGGAAGTGGGGTGAGAGGGGAGAGAGGGGAGGAAGGGTGGGGTGAGAGGGGAAAGAAGGGAGGAAGTGGAGTGAGAGGTTAAGAAGGAGGAAGGCGGGGTGAAGGTGGTGAGAGGGAAGGAGGAGACGAGTGAGAGGGGAATAGAAGGGGAGGAAGGAATGGTGAGGGGGAGGGAGAATAATAAAGCGAGAGGGGAAAAAAGGGAGGAAGGTGGGGTGAGAGGGGAGGTAAGACGGGTGACAGGGGGAAGAGCGGAGGGAGGACGGGTGAAGAGAGAAGAGGGGAGAAAGGAAGGATTGAGGGGAGAGGAGGGGAAGGAGAGGGGCTGAGAAGAAGGGAGGGAGGGGAAGGGGCAAAGGCAAGACAAAATAGAGATAGAGGAGAAGTTGAGGGAGGAAAGAAGAAGTAAGGAGATAGGAGAGCAGGCGAAAAGAGGGAGGAGGAAGAAACGGAGAGAGAAATGCAGCAAAGAGAAGGCGATGAAGAGGAATGCAGAAAGAACAGAAGGGAGAAGAGGGGAGGAAAAGGAAAGGTGGAAAAGTATGTCTGAGGACGTATGTTTACAGTATCTGATGCCCTTGGTATCGGGATAGTAATTATCATTCATTATCACTCCATGAATAGGCATGCGCGTGCCGTGTGGTTTTTAATGACGTTCACTAATTCACGTTTTGTGCAATATGATGTATGATGTCTAAGTTGCTTCGGTGTGATCCCTCCGTCCGTATATCAATGCAAGCCCTCTCTTTGCCGCTGCGAGAAAAGTGCAATGCAATAAACAGTAAAAATTAATAAAGATTTTTATTTTGATAGGGTGAAAAAATCATTTCTATATATATATATTCATATATATAGTATATATGTATATTTATATATATATATTATATATATAGATTATATTTCATAATATATATTTATATATATATATATATATATATATATATATGAATATGATATATATTTTAAGGATAATATATATATTATATAATATATATATATATATAGTAATGATAATATAGTAGTAGTAATTTATTATTTATATTTATTTATAATATATACATCTATATATAGTTCATATACATTATATATTTAATTATATTGATATAGAATATAGTATAGTATATATATATATATATATATATATAGTAATATATAGTATATATATGATATATATAGTAAATAAGAATCAGAAAAAATATAATATATGATTATATATATGATATATATAAAAAGTACATATATAAATAATAATTATTTTTATTTTAATTATATATATATATATATATATATATTAATATATATATAGTATAAACAGCACACATGTACACACATATACACAGCACACACACACACAAGCACACACATGTTTTGGGAACATCGAAATTTTCGGGAGGAGGCAAAAAGTCTGAAAAAGGTGCCTTTGTATACTTAGAAATATTTTGAAAAAGAATTTGAGTTATGGGAACGAAGGCGTGGTAAAAAGAAAAAAAAGAAAACAAAAAAAGAAATGTGAGCGAAGTTCACGAGGCGGGCGGGATCGGCGAACCGCGGGCGGGCAGAGCGTGTTTTTCGGAAAAAGTGCGACGCTGGGACGGTTTTCTCTCTTAAAATGAGTAAGCCCCTTTACCTGGCGCAAGGTCCGCGAGGGATTGATTTTTTTAGGGTGAAAAACTCGATGAAAAAAAAGGGGAGAGGGATACAAATAAGAAAAAATGATATGAAATTTTACAGTTCATATGGAAAAAAAAAAAATCCCCGAAGGCCCCCCCGCCCCACCCCCCCCCCGCCCGAAGGAGGGGAGGGGTGGGGGGCCCCCCCCGCACCCCCCCGAACAAAAGAAATGGAAAAAACAGTTGGCTCAAAGGAGTAAGTGATAAACGGAAGAGGAAATTGGACTTTGTGTGTTGGATAAGAAGAGGGGAGGGGGGGGGGGGGGGGGGGGGGGGGGGGGGAGAAATTTTTAGAGACTCGCCCCCCTTTTTTTTAAACAGGAAGTAAACACTGTTAGGGGGGGTGATAAAAAAAAATGGGGACGGGGGAGGGTAATTTTTTTTAGAGTAACTTTCGGACGATGAAGGTAGCTCCAGCCCCGCCCCGCCCCTCGCCCCGCCCGCCGCCCCCGCCCCCCGCGCCAAAAAAGGGACACCCGGCCCCACCACCCAGGGGAAACCAGCCAGGGGCCAACAGCACAAAGAGGGGGGGCCCGCCCCCCCCCCCCATTTTGATAAGTAGGTGTTAAAGGGGGCCTAGTAGCGGTTAATCACAGTGGAGATATGCCAGACTAAACGAGTGCTAGTCTGGTCCAGTGGCTTCCGCCCACCGCGCCCCCCGCCCGGACAGTAGGACAATTTGCACCGTAGAGAAGGGGGATGAAGATGAGGGCGAACATAAACTAAGACCGAGGAACAAAGTGGTACACTAAGAGAGAGGATTGTCGAAGCGGGGCGGTTAGCGGAAGGTTAAGTAAAGGGATTGGCAGAAATGGTAGTAAGTTCGTAAGAATGCAAGTAGTGCGCATCCGAGCGAGCAATAGAAGTAGGAGGACATAAAGTATCGCTAGGAAAAGGTCTGTTATAAATATGTGATTTATGAGGTGTTGTTGCTACAGGGAGTAGCTAGAGATGTAACAGAATTAAGACACGCATGATGGCCCCCCCCCCCCCCCCCCCCGCCCCTTGCGTCGATAACCGCGAACCGCTCTTTCTATTCGACGTTTATAGTATTTGAAGTTAGTATGAACCGTATACATGTTGACAAATGTGGAAAGGTATGAATGAGAACGAATATCTTCACAATACAAGAGATGTATTTAACCGGTTTCGATTAAAAACATGTATTTCTGACGAAGATATAATCGAAACCGGTTAAATACATCTCTTGTATTGTGAAGATATTCGTTCTCATTCATACCTTTCCAGACTTGAAGTTAGTAGTTCGGATCCTGTCATACGAAACGGAGATTGTGCGTTTAATTCTGTCGATGCGTAGTGAATCATCATGGAATCGGCATGCTTTTCATGTCGTTTCTCCGCATAGACGAAAAATGCGATGCTGCTCGTGCCTTCGCAAACCAACAGACTGAGGCTTGGTGAATTTTTTTTGCGCATGGTAATAGATGCGAAAATATTTATTGTGGATTCGAGGTTCTTTATTTTGGCTGGGAGGAGGGTAATGGTGGTCATGACTGCGTGTTTGAGAATGTGTGCATGTCTTACTTGCATATTATAGGTAAACATGTTTGATTGTGTGCGTGTATGTAAATATGTGTGTGTCTGTTATATATATTTGTATATATGTATGTATATATATATATATATAATATATATATATATATATATATATATATATATATATACATATATATGTATAGGTGTGTGTGTGTGTGTTTGTGTGTGTGTGCGTGTGCGTGTGCGTTTGTGTATGTTTATACATATATATACACATATATGTAAAAGTATTGTTTTAACCTGAAACTGGATGCCGAACCACAGTTGGGTTAGTTGCATTTTAATATTTTTTGGAATTTTAACGCTTAACATTTTTGCTGTAAAATGTCTGATGGATTGCTTAACCTCCTAAGTTGTTTTCGTTGAGACTAATGGTTCTGAGGTCGGAGCGTTATTGATTTTATTCTAAAGTTTTATTTCCTAGTGCTAGATTTGAACTCTTTATTGTTGCGAAACGTATTTGTTTACAAACTATAGATAGATAGATAGATAGATAGATAGATAGATAGATAGATAGATAGATAGATAGATAGATAGATAGATAGATAGATAGATAGATAGAGATATTAGATATATACTAGATATATAGCTATACATATAGCATACATACATACATATATATATATATATTATATATATATATATATATATATATATATATATATATAATATATATATATATATATAATATATAATATATTACATAGATATATTCATTTGTTTATTCTTTTTAGTATTGGTTTGCGAATCATCACCGTCTTATTTCCCGCAAGTTTTGTTTGCATTCCATCTATCTGCCTTATGATTTCCTTTGTTCTTTGTTTTTTTCTTCAGGCCCTTTCAGTATCTAATTGGTCTAATGAAGGACGAAATGTGTTTTTTGTTTACATTGTGTCCTTCTCCCCAAGATTCTCTTTTATGTTGTCTATTCCTCCACCTTCATCCATTTCGCCATAAGCCAAGGATCACATGAAAACAAGTTGCATTCCTATTACCTACACGACTTACATTGTTGAGTTTACCAGTGGAGTTTACCTGGGGTCCGTAGAGGGTTTGAAAAGGTAGAATTGAAGGTCTGTGAGATAGACTGAAAGGTTGAAGGGGCACCTGGACAAAGTGTATAATTGCTCACGATAAAGCTTTGTAATTGTCCTTTTTATTATTTTTTTTTGTATTATACAGGCATTCATTTAAGTGTTTCCTCAGTTATTCTATCTTTGAGAAACCTGCTGTCCAAAATATTTTATTTAAATGAGCTCTTTGGTGGTGGAAAGCCTGGAAGTACGTATGTTGCACGTGTTCTGTGCGTTTTTTATCTACCTGTATCTGTACATATATACCAAAAGATACATTTGTGTATGTATATAGGTATGCATGTATCTATCCATTTGTGCATTTGTTTTTACAATCCTTTCGGCATGTCTATATATGTGCTTTAGTGTGTGTGAGTGTGCGATAGAGAGAGAGAGAGAGAGAGAGAGAGAGAGAGAGAGAGAGAGAGAGAGAGAGAGAGAGAGAGAGAGAGAGAGAGAGAGAGAGAGAGAGAGAGAGAGAGAGAGAGAGATTGTGTATGTGTGCTTGCATGTTTTGTGTGCGTGTGCGCGGTGCCTGCCACACTCCATGCACAAAAGAAAACCAGCCGTTTCCCCTCAAATCGTCGAAATCCTCTAAGAAAACATGTGCATTGTGTTGACTCTTCTTCTCCCCCTTCTTCTCCTTCTTTTGCCTGTGATCCTTGGCCTAAGACCTCGAGTCGACAGCGAAGGAGTCTTTGATTACCCATTAAACATCCTTCTTAGGTTCCTCATTATGCTCGCACGCGGCTATATATAGTGGAATATGTTTGAATTGATGCAATCGTTGTGATCAGTTTTGAAAGGATACTTTATTTAGAATTACCATGCATATAATACTTGTGATTATCTGTTATGGTTACGTAGGATTTCACTATTGAGGAATTGCTTAGCATATCAGTGAATATTATTGAATTAAGAATGCACACGGTAATGACAGCAAATTTGATTAACAAAAAACACGAACAGTTTTTGTTATTATATAATATATATATATATATATATATATATATATATATATATATATATATATATATATATATATATTATATATATATATATATATATATATATATATATATATATATATATTTTTTTTCTTCACTTATACGTCGATTGGATGTTCGCGTGTGCGGAATTTCCGGCAGACGTATTTTGTTGTGTACATTTAGGAAACTTAGATTTACGAGGTACGGGTGGTTTAGCCTTGATGAACCGTGCTGCATAACTATTCGGTGGGAGGGTTATGGCGATTATGGGGGGGGGGGTGCGAAAGTGATAGCCGTGACTGTAGTATTGAATATGCAGTTTTTTTTGTTTTAATTGATTAATTGGAATATTCATTGGCATTTTTTTGTGAGTTGCGATTGTACGTTATACGAGTCTAAAACGTATTTATTTCATATGTATATGTTGTGTAAACACACACACACACACACACACACACACACACACACAACACACACACACACACACACACACACACACACACACACACACACACACACACACACACACACACACACACACACACACACACACACACACACACACACACACACACAACGGATGCTCCAGAATGACGACCTCTCACAAGATGAGGAAACGCAACCTCGAGGCCTCTCCTCTCTCCTCTCTCCTCCCCAGCGTCGGCTCATCTCTCAAAGGGGAAGAATTCGCTTAATGTGTTCGCCGTGAGTGGCCACCCTTCGCTTCACGCGGCCATGGCCCTCATTGGCGCTTGGAACAGCCAGCCTCGGCGATTAGTGTCACTGCTGTGCAAATGTTGGATTTCGGTTGGGATTTCTGTTTTTCGGTCTTTTGTCGGTTTCTTTGTCTTCCCACTTTTCTTTTTTTCTTTTTGTGTGTTTAAGGTTTGTTTATTTCAGTTGTTTTTTTCTTAGTTTCTTCCCTGTTTTCTCTTTCTTATGTTTTTAATTTATTTTTCACATGCTTTCTCTTTTCTGTCTTTCCTTCTTTGTTTTAACTTCACTTTTTTATTATGTACATCTGTTCCTCGGTAGATCACATCGCTAACTTATCTTCCTCAGTTTTTTTTTTCTAAGATCTTCACCTTAAGATTTAATTTTTCGTCTTCTCAGCATTCCTCCTCCACAGATCTTCATCTGTTCTATACTCTTCTCCCAAATTCTACCATTCACTCTCTTTCCTCTTTCTCTGGTGCACTCCAACACCCTCCACCAAATACCAATATCTTCCATCCCCCTCCTCCAACACACTCCATATCCTCTTTCCACATCTTCTCCAATACATTCTACCATCTCCTATTTCCATTCCTCCATGTTCTACCATTCCTTCCTTTCGCTCCCTCTTCACATTTCTCCATTTTTTCGTTCCACTCCTCCACTCCACTATCACCCTCCTCCTCCTCCTCCTTCAACACTCCTTCCATCCCTCCACTCCCCCTCCATCACATTTCACCATCCATTATCTCCTCCTTTCACCCCCACCCCTCTAACAGACACCCTGAAACCAGAACCAAGCCAAACCAAACCAAACTAAAACTAAAACAAGCAAA
>NW_020870688.1:912848-922848 GCF_003789085.1 Penaeus vannamei
TTCACGTTGTTATTGTTATTGTTGATTTTGTTGTTATTCTGTGGTGTTGGTATGGGTGGGGTGGGGGGTGGGGGACTGGGGGGGAGGGGTAGATGTTATTTGTTCACGTTGTTATTGGTATTGTTGATTTTGGTTGTTATTCTTCGGTGTTGCTATGGTTGTTGTCCTTGTAGTTGATCTTGTTTTTGTTTTGATTCTTCTTCTTATTATTGTTGTCATTATTGTTATGATTATTGTTATTATTACTTTTATTAGTAGTAGTAGAATTGTCATTATTATCTACCGGGTATTCGCAGTTTCCCAAATCCTCTAATTATTATTTTTTTATTCTTTGCCTGTGTCTTCAGTTTCTATTGTGTATAATTGTTTTCCTTTATTATCATATAATCATTCTATACACAGGCTGCTAAAGAGATTAGCACACGTGCCTATTAAATCAACATATAAATACATAAATAGGCAATAAATGATAAGAAAGAAGCTAAATATAAGACAAAATCAGTGATGATGATGATAGGAACAATAAATAATCAGAACGCAGATAAGTGTGGCCTTGAGATGCTCCTCCGGAAGGATATCCTGTAAGAAAGGAAGAATGGAATAATGGTAATGATAATAATTATGGGATGTTGAGAGTGTTAATAAAGAGAGATCAAAATTTAGAGGAAATATTAGCTCATCAATGTATGCATTTTCTTTTTTGTGTTATTATTATTATTATTACAATTTAGTTCCTCACCGGCACCATTTTTTATCTATTTTTGTACAAGTTTTAATCTATTTGTACAGGTTTAATCTATTTTGTACAAGTTTTAATCTATTTTGTACAGGTTTTAATGTATTTTGTACAAGTTTTAATATATTTGTACAGGTTTTTATCTATTTTGTACAAGTTTTTGTATTATTCTGATAATTCACATTCTGCAATCGGGTTCGTTCTGCGACACGGGTTTCCGCAAGAACCACGTCACCATAACGTAAACACCGCCTTTGTAACCCTCGTGTAATTTTCCGAGCGAAGATGAGCGTGTGTGAGTGGATTATTTACGTTCATGGGTGTGCGGTTGTACTGACAGACGTTTGTATAAATTTGCCGTTTTTTCTGTTTTGGGCGGCGTCTTTCTCGATGTATCTATGTATCTATGTATCCATGAATGTATGATTGTATGATTGTATGATAGTATATAATATAATATATATATATATACATAATATACATATATATATATATATACATACATATATACACATACATACATACATACATACATACATACATACATACATACATACATACATACATACATACATACATACATACATACATACATACATACATACATACATACATACATATATATATATATATATATATATATATATATATATATATATATATATATATATATATACTTCCACGAATTCACTTTTTTTGGACGTTCGTCCTTGATGCTGAAGGCTCCATACTTTAATCTGTCTCCAAGGTTATCTTTTAAGAAAACATTTATAGCTTCTACAGCCAACTCTTAACTAAATTTTCAGAAAGAAAATGTTAAAAAAAAACAGTGAGCATCAGAAATTACAATAATAAAATCTTAATACAACCCAGTCCCTGTGCAAAAAGACGAAAAAAATCCACACTAGGTCAATTAAAGTTTGCTCTGTTGATAATTATTTAAAGAAAACATTGAACGGGGACTGAATTGAAGGATCTTTTGCACTGTAATTTTAAGGTGCCTTTGATGTGTGAGGGAAGGACAAAAACGTGTATAAACAGAACAAATGTTTTCGAGTGTCACATGCATTTCGAACGCTACCGTAAATGAACATTTCCGTGAATTTCGGCCCAGGAAAGGAAAAAAAAAGGAGGATGCTTTACGTAACACTTTGAAGATTTCAAGATTAGGCAGCAGCACAAGATCCCACTGAATGTTGCATAGTTGCGTGTCAACATCGGCTCCTAGCGAAAGTTTGCAACGCTGTTCTTTTAAGAAAGGTCGTGGGACAACACGAACCATCTAAAGTTGCATGACATTGTCTTTCTTGGACTACTTTTTTTTCTTTGTGTGTGAGGGGGGGGGGTCTAATGAGGTGAAGAGTGAGCGTTTCTTGAGTGGTGTGTATTGCAGGTCTTAACCTGATGGGTTTTAGCGGTCAGGAAAACATTTCGTTCTTTTAGATGATTTTTTATGGCTTTACTGCTCTAACGTGAAATGTGCCTTTTCAACGTTTTCAGATATATATATATATATATATATATATATATATATATATATATATATGTATATGTGTGTGTGTGTGTGTATGTGTGTGTGTGTGTGTGTGTGCATATTTTTTCGTTCTTCATTTGCGATCTCTTACAATTTGCGCGGGTAGAACCAGCCGGGGTGCCCCCTGATGTCTTGGTCAGGCTAGTTTCTTTTTATACTTGGAAGCTATGATCCATAGTGACTGCCTGACCAAGAGATCAGGAGGCTCCCCGGCTACTTCCTCCCGGGGAGCCACCTGATCTCTTGGTCAGGCAGGTTTTTTTCTTTACTTGACTCTAAGGTTTGCATAATAAAGTAAATATATATGCCTTTGGGTTAATGTATGCAGTTCTGCGTGCGATCAAGCAATTGTCGTATATATTTATTTTATTGGAGAGCATACGAGTATATTGACAAATTATACCACTGAAGTACAAATTACGTCAAATGAGCGTGGTGGTATCAAGGCGTAGTTGTGGTTAAGGCAATGGTACTTGAAGAAGAGCGGTTATTCCTTTGATAGTAAAGATTGCAGCTTTAATGTGTAATGCTGTGGTTTCGCAGTAGTAAACGCGGTTCGAATAACCTTGACAAATGGTAGTAATTGCGCGGGAACATTTCCCGCTTGTATTGCTTTTTTTAAAGCATTATTTTGTTGTTTTAAAATCTGTCGCTAAATGTATTCTCTTCTTTGAGGGTTTCTTTATTCATCTATTTATTCAAACACGCACACGCGCACACGCACGCACAACACACACACACACACACACACACACACACACACACACACACACACACACACACACACACACACACACACACACACACACACACACACACACACACACACACACACACACACACACACACACACACACACACACACACACACACACACACACACACACACACACACACACACACACACACATACATATATATATATACATATATATATATATATATATATATATATATATATATATATATATATATATATATATATATAATATATATATATATATATATATATATATATATATATTTATATGCATATATATATATATATATATATATATATATATATATAATATATATATATATATATATATTATATTATTATATAATATATATATATATATATATATATATATATATATATATATATATATATATATATTATATATATATATATATATATATATATATATATATATATATTTATATGCATGAATATATATATATATATATTATATATATATATATATATATATATATATATATATTTATATGCATAATATATATATATATATTATATATATATATATATATATATATTTATATGCAAGAACATATATATATATATATATATATATATAATATATATATATATATATATATATATATAATATATATGTAAAGAAACATTCATTTTCACATTCGCACACACACACACACACACACACACACACCACACACACACCACACACACACACACACACACACACACACACAAAATCTATCAGGAAACAAAATATAGTTTATTATTAATTAAATAAAAAGGGTATTGCAACACAGTAAATAACCATATCTAAACAAAATGATGATTATAATGGTGCAGGTAAACTATAATATAAATCAAAACATAACCTGAAAGTCCAATCGTTACGTAAATATTCATGTCATAAAGTTATATATTTTCAAATGGCCATATGCTGTACAAAGCGCATCAAAATATATGGGGAAAGTCACATGCATCTTTTTCATATCTTCTTTCCACTAACGTAGGTAGGTTTTCAACAAAAACTAGGACAAAAACTAGAGGATATATTATCTGTTATCAAATTACAACTTTATATAAATATATACTTTAACAACAATGATATGAAAAACATATCTATAAATCAGGAAAGACAAGGCGTATTTGGGAGATGCACTTCCTGCTTATAGGAATAAGAATAATTCTTGCATTTGACACCCTGTCCTGAGTCAAAATATACAATATTAGATGATAACAACAGCAACAACCTCTTCCCTAGTCTCTTCGTTCCTGAAGATATTCCTGGTACCAGTGGCTCTCGTCCCGCACGTGCTGCATGAGGAAGGCCCGCATGCGGCGCCACAGATCCACCTGGGCGTCGCACGTGGGCTTGGGCTTCCCTCCCCACTTCATGGCCACGCCCTTGTCGTAGTCCGGGTTGCGCTCCTTGCTGGGCATGTGGCGCTGGAAAGAGCTGTGGATCAGCGGGCCATAGGGAGGCTCCATGATGTGGCCCGCGCCCGGGTACAGGATGGTCTCGAAGTTCCTCCTGTTGTTCCTGAGCATCCGCTCGCGGAAGGCCGGGATGCTCGCGCGGAAGCCCCACGGGTCGTCGTCGCCCACGGCCACCAGGAAGTGCGTCTCGTCGTCGGCGCGCTCCACGGGGATCATCAGCGGGTTGTCCGGGTCGAACAGGTACGTCAGGTCGGCGGAAATGGCGCCGCTCTCGTCCGGCTTCATGATATCGAAGGGCACCTCCACGCCCTTGCCGTAGAACTTGCCCTTGTAGAAGAACTTCGAATGGAACACCATCGTGCACGAGCTGATGCCCACGACGGCCTTGACGGCGGGGAAGGCCGTGCCCATGCTGAACACGATGTCCCCCGACTTGCTGATGGCCACGGCGCCGCAGCGGTCGGGGATGACCTCCGGCCGCGAGAGCAGGTACTCCACGGCCTCTTCGAAGTAGTCGAGGTCGATGCGGGACGTCGTTTTCGGCAAGTCATCGTAGTTGAAAATGGCCAGGGCCAAGCTTGCGAATCCTCTTGATGCCAGCATGGCTACCAAGAAACGCAAAAGTAAATTACATGGGAGAAGGGCCATATATATATATATATATATATATATATATATATATATATATATATATATATATATATATATATATATATATATATATATATATATATATATATATATATATATATATATATATATATATATATATTATGTGTGTGTGTGTGTGTGTATGTAATATATTAATGTATAAGGGATAACCAATGAACATAGTTATTAGATTCTAGAAGATAAAGGAGACTTTTCACACCTGATCTGAATTCCATGATGCCGCCGACGGAGCCGAACATATCCACGATTCCCGGGAAGGGTCCGGGGCCAGGCGGAAGGTACAGGGCCCCGCGGATCTTTCCCTCCCGCACCTGCACGCGTCGCACGCCGGGGCCCATCAGCCGCCGCTCCAACTCCAGCTCTGACAAGATCTGATGTTGCGCTCCTCGAGGCTGGTGGCCCTCCAGGACTCGGATAGAGATCTGGCGAACGGTGAACACGAATTTTGGGCATTAAGGCGTGCTGCGGTTATTTTACATTTGTTCTTCATGGCGCTGTGTAAGATGATAATTTGACAATATGTTAGACCGTATAAAAGAAACTGGATAAAACCAAACTACTTCTCAAATGATTCATTAAAAATACCACTACCTTTACCCTCATCGAATGAAAAAACAACATAATACCAACATGCAACACAAAATGAAACCCTGACAGCCCCCTTCAGTGATTTGTCCTACGAACCTTCCACGGCAACTCCGGGTTCCGACGATACAGTCTCAGCGTTTGCAGCTCGTGGGGCGCCGGCGACAGCGTGGTTAAAAGACCCGCGGGGAAGACGCCGTTGTACGAGCCGCCCACCGCCTCCGCTACACTCGCGTCCACCTTTCCCTCGGCGTCGGTGACATAGTGTGCGTGGGAACAGAACTGGAGGAGAGGGGCTGGCTGTGAGTATGAGGCTTGAGGAGAGGGGGCTGTGTGAGTATGAGGTTGAGGAGAGGGGCTGTGTGAGTATGAGGCTTGAGGAGAGGGGCTGTGAGTATGAGGCTTTTGAGTGCCGCTTATCCGCTCGCTTATGCTGTGACTGTGTGTGAGTGGGAGAAGGGGAGAGGGGGAGAGAGGGAGAGAGGGAGAGGGAGAGGGAGAGAGAGGAGAGAGGGAGAGAGAGAGAGAGATAAAGAGAGGTATAAAACCAATTACTATAAACTTCATTAAATAGTTTTCCAGGGCCACAGCCTTTGACCTTTGGATTAAAATCCCTTAACCTCACCAGGCACAATGCCAGGGGACTATATCATAATCAAATCTCAAAACCGCAACAATAAAACACTGCTACCGAGTTTTATGCCCGGTAATCACCTCATTGTAATACTAGATCGAGACAAATGATGATGATTTTTCAGATTATAATTTATCGTTACTAACTAGAAGAATTGAGCTTATAGTTTCAAGGTCATTAAATAGCCGTAGAGAATTATTTCTTTATTATAATACTGCGCTTTGAGATTTCTTCCTGCAGCTAGAGATTTGATATCAAAAAATAAATATAAACAGTGATTTCACTAAATATTATTTACAGTTCAGTGACCCAGGGTATCAATCTTTCTTGTGCTGCTGATACCATGGGCTCTCGTCTCGAACGTGCTTAACGAGAAAGTTCCTCATCCGGGGCCACAGATCCTCCTGAGCAGCACAGTGTTCGAATGGCCGCCCTCCCCAGAGAATGGGCACACCCGTGATCCTCTCGGTCCCGTCCTCGCCGCCCACGACGGGGAGGTGTCTGTGGTACGAGTGGTGGATGAGGGCGCCGTACGGAGGCTCCAGGATGTGGCCCGCTCCTGGGTACACTCTCGTCTCCAGCTTCTCCGTCCGGCCGAACATCTCCATTCGTTCCCGGACACTGTGGACGGGAATGTCGCAGGACCACGCGTCGTCGTCGCCACCCACGACCAGGAAGTAGGTGTCGTCGTCGGCCAGGTTGATGGGGATGAACTGCGGGTGGTCGGGCGTGAGCAGCTGGATCATCTCTCTGAGCGGGTAGAGCCGACCGTGCTCGTCCAGCCGGATGAAGCTCAGGTCCATCTTGAAGCCCTCGAGGATGGTCTTCCCCCGGTAGGTGATGACGGAGTCGTAGGCGACGGGCGAGCCGCTGATGCTCACCACGGCCTTGACCTCCGGCACCCACGTGGCCAAGGTGAAGGCAATGTCCGCCGCCTTGCTCACGGCCACGATCCCGCACCGGTCGGGGACCACGCCCTCCTGGGACATGAGCAACTCGGCGGCCTCGGCGAAGTACTCTAGATCGAAGCTTTCCGTGGTTTTAGGGAGATCTTCGAAGGCGAAGTAGGCCAGGGCCATGGAGGCGATCCCGCGGGAGGCCATCATGGCTGGGACCGGGGGAAAAAAAGCATAAATGGAATCATACTTTCATCTTGATATGCGACTGGGAAGTGGGAGACGAGTGTACGAAAAATGGGAGCAACACGAAATGTAAAATTTTAAAAATCAATTTCACAAAATCTCAAAATAACAAACTAGGAATACTAAAAAAGAAAAAAAATGTGAAGGAGCAAGATCTCACCTGCCCTGAACTCCATGAGCCCCCCCGCCGTCCCGAACATATCAATGACCCCCGGAAAGGGCCCGGGACCCGGCGGGAGGAACAAGGTAGCGCGGACTCTTCCTTCCCTCAGAGGAACTCGTCTCACGCCCGGGCCCATCAGGTGGCGCTCCAACTCCATCTCCGACATTGCCTCCTGCTGCGTTCCCAGAGGCTGGTGGCCCTCGAGGACCTTCACGGTTATCTGCGGAAGTGCCGGGGTGGAGAATGCGGATGTGCGAAAGACAATGACAACGATAATGTCTAGTAATAACAAAAATAATGATAATAGACCACTAAGAACATTACCACTGAGTTTGACAAACCTTCCACGGCAGACGAGGATCCCGACGATACAACCTGAGCAACGGGAACTCATGAGGCGCGGGCGCTAAGGTGGTCAGGAGGCCAGCTGGAAACACGCCCTTGTACGATCCGCCCACAGATGGTGCCAGGCCTGCGTTCACCTCACCCTCCGAGTCGCTGATGTAGTGGGCGTGCGAACAAAACTGCCGAGAGGGGTTTTAATGGCGTGCTCCGTGACAGCCAAATAGGCAAATTTCCTAGCTCTTACGTGTATATAGGCAGTAAAGCAAAATAAATTCAATTACAAGTTACAGAAACATACGAAACCTAATATTGCGAGCATAATTCTTGTTTTCTGATTAATCTTACAATATATAAATGGCACAGGGGAAATAAAATCTATACTTATTTTTTCTCCAAGGGGAAAATGTAATTATCATCAAGTAATTATCACCAATCTGTCAATTATGAAATGATTCACCCCTACCTATATAAACCTCCCGGGCGCATCTTCGCATCAGTAACAAAAATAAAACGGTTTAAAGCCTACCTTCGTATTCATTTTGTTATTCCACTTTTTCATTATAGCATATTTCAGCTTTACTTTAGGAATTCAATCGTCAGTAGTGTTTCATAATAGTGGTTCATAATAAGAAAAGTGCGACAAACATATAGTAGTGAGGATATATGTAATTGGTCGTCTAATGACAGGTGATAAAGGAGGAATTGGCGTAGTTTGTGGTGGCATATGAAAGTATGAAAAACAAGAAAACAAAGGGAGAAATAAGTGTGCATGTTTAAGTGTTCATATTCTTCCCCGTGCATTACAAACCTTAGTATGTGCATAAGCATAAATTGCGGTTCCCGGAATGAAATAAAATACGAAGACAAATGCAATACACTTCATGCTTTTACGATTTGTTTTGATTAACATCAAACGCAACCTCTTTACCAATCTCAGTACAATCGTTCACAATACTGTCACTATGGTCTTCATTGCTCCTATAAAAATCATAGCATCATCACATGCCTCTACTACCACTATAAATCATCCTCGCGATCATGAAAAAAGCAGATACCCTAGACAATAAACATCGTCCTGAAGTCATAAAACGTTTGTCATAATAACGAATCCCTGTTTTCTTTTCAAAACTTGCTCGTCTATACCGCTGTTACTCGTGCTGGCTATGGAAAATAAAAATAAAATTTCCTATTTTGCTTTAGGTAGATATACAGATAGACAGGTATAAGACAATGATATAGCTCCCTATATACAATATACACATATTACACGATGTATACTATATGTATACACGGAATCATATATATAAATATGTATATATACATATATATATATATACTATGCTATTATATATATAATATATATATATATATATATATATATATATATTATATATATATATATATATACATATATATATATACATATATATATAATATATACATATATATATATATATACATACATACATATATATATATATATATATATACATATACATATATATATATATATATATATATATATATATATATATATATATATATATATATATATATATATATATCCAATGCCGCCAGGAAAATGTTGCGTTCACTTATCATTGTTTTCTTATATGTTTCTGCACATAGGTGGCTCTGCCAGTGCTTAGCTACAAAGGAGTTATTTAATCTATAGACCTCGCCTTTCCTCGAAATAGCAAGAAAACGCTTTTTTTTTACTAATGCTATCAATATTGATACTGTTAATTTTGTTTAAACATTATAATTACTATATTGTTACTGACATTACTAACAACAGTATTAATCCCTTGAAAATGTCATCGAAAATCAAGGAAAACTTTTGAACAGGTGAGACAGATACATCTTGAAACTGAATCATTGGTGACCTAAGACTGGTGGAGCCATCTATATGTAAAAACAATAATTAAATTAGACACGAAGTGGGCATGGCATTTACACACATGCCATCCCCGGTGGCATGTGTGTGTGTGTGTG
>NW_020870688.1:927848-932848 GCF_003789085.1 Penaeus vannamei
ATATTGTGTGTGTGTGTGTGTGTGTGTGTGTGTGTGTGTGTGTGTGTGTGTGTGTGTGTGTGTGTATGTATGTGTGTGTGTGGTGTGTGTGTGCTGTAGTGTGTGTGTGTGTGTTTGCGTGTGTGTGTGTCGCTGCGTGCGTGTGTATGTGTGCGTGCATGAGTGGGTGCGTGCTTGCTTGCGTACCTTGCCCATTCGTCGAAAGCGCTTCCCACTCCATAGGCCAAGGAGGGGAATGATCAAGGATCTATAGGTGTGAATAATCTGACATAGATAAAATAGTTTATGAAAATCCGTTTGCTCACACTTACGATTCACCCCACAGGTCAAGTACGAGAATTTGGTGAACGGAAAGGACGTCCTCGAGTCACATCTTCACCAACATCTTGTTGAACATCTCAACGCCGAGGTAAGTTCAAGCGGCAAGTGTTCATGTTGTTTTCCCTTAATTCTGGTTACGTCAATTTTATTTTAATTTTACCTTTATACATATACGTCTCATATAAATGTTCCCTTTGTTCCCATACATTTTATTGAGAGAAATATGTGCCCAGAACAAATGAAACGCACTCGTCTTTTACAAATGATTTTACAAATAGTTTATGTTACTTTGTGTTATTTTTGTACATAACCAACTGAGAATATACTTTATCAGAAGAAAAAAAGTAATAAACGCAACGGAAACCAAGTGTCTCTTCCAAACGCTTCGAAATCCCTTATCACACGCATCTGAAGCAAACAAACACGGCCTTGTTCGGACAGTCATGTTTCTGATACTTTTGAATATTTTGTGCAGATGTAACAAACTTGGGTTTCGTTACATTCAGAGCCTCAGATGTCCGTATAAAGATGTAAATTTTATATGAATTTTAACTTTTTCGAGTTTGAAGATCTTTGAAATCCGGTCACAAATGAACGCAGTCAAAATAAAATGCTCGGTGAGAGGACGCGTTGTCATTGGTCACACAGACGTTATGCAAACAGTTACACAACGAGCAGTGTAGGATAGTGAAAACATTAGTGATACGATAACTCTGTAAGGATCACTACTCTGCTCCAATCCTTAGAAAGTCAGCTAAAGAGTTCTTGAAGTGCAAGGGTGAGGGATTGTATAGTGCCGATAGTGTCATGATCAATAATTGAAAATGAAGAGATATCGAGTTCTGGGTTGTGGGTGAAGAGCCCTGCGATTTGTCTCTTCGTACGTGTTTGGGTAAGTATGTAGATCTTTAAGCAGCGATTGAATTACCACAATCTGATAATAACTGTCTTAGAGTATTTTTTTCTTACTAGGTTGTCCCATGAATGACAAACCCATTGATAGCGTAGAAACGGTACATAAATAACGTTACATAGTACAAAACAATAGTTGCAACAGCGAATCGCGCATTATTGTACAAACAGAAAATTTAAATGCGACTTTTGAAAAAAAAAAAAAAAACTGACGCACGCATACGCATGCGCACTCAAGAGAGGGAGAGGGAGAGGGTACATGCACGGACACGCACATAATAGAGAGAGAGGGGGGGAGTGGGAGAGGGGGGGGGGAGGGAGGGTACATGCACGCACACGCGCATAATAGAGGGAGAGGGAGAGAGAGAGTTGGAGAGGGAGAGGGAGAGGGTACACACACGCACACGTACATTATAGAGGGAAATGGAGAGACAAACATAGAGAGAGAGAGAGATTTAGGTAGAATGGAGAGGGAGAGTTAGAGAGATATTTAAGTGTATATGGAAAGAAGAGAGGAGAGAGATGATTTTAAACTTTGAACATACGTATTTCAGACATATCAATATTTTTGTCATATGCAATCTGGGATTTGATGATGGTGAACGCAATAAGGGGAATGCGCATGCCCAGTTATCATATGTAAAGCATTTTCTCATCATTAGATATTTTTTTCCAAAAATAGTTATACCTATATTGGCATAAGCAAAAAATATCAATTCTGATATTGAAATGAGAGAGAACATGTTAGGTAGCTTATAGGAAAATACCAAAATACCATTGCTACCCCATTACCCAACTGGTAAGAGCAAACATTCCCAGTATTTGGAGTAATTCTTGTCTACACCCTGGATCATAGAGTAAACAGTAGTCATACTTTCGTTTAATCGATTGTAATGTCACTGTTTCTTGCTTAGTCATCATAACTTGATATTTTATTGTTCTCAGGGTATGCTTACGACTTTTCAGAACGTTAACTAGCTAGATTGTGCACCCATTTCCCCCTGTGAATGTTTTTCTTCTTCCCACCTTTCTCCCAAATGGCTAATGTCCATTTCCTCTCTCCTCTCGGGAACCAAATTTTCATTTTCTTCTCTCCAACAAGAAAATCTTAAAAAAAAACTTCTTGCAGATCGTTTTGGGGACCGTGACGGATTTAGGAGTAGCAGTAGAATGGCTACGCACAACCTTCTTGTACGTAAGGGTACAGCGGAACCCTCGGCACTACGGTCTTCAGGCTAGCCTCCAGCCCAACCAACTGGAGGCTAAGTTGCAAGGTTAGTCAACTTTGGCTAACGTATGTTGGGGGGAATAAGTTGGGAAAGTGAGTAATCCAGTATGTATGTACAGTCTCCCAAAATACTACAGGCTATAAAACATACGGAGATGTGTGTAAATACTCAAGTGACAAGAAGGCGGAGCTTAAAGACACGAAATGTCAGATATTGCTAGATTTTTTTTCTTTATATATATATATATATATATATATATAATTATATATAAATTACGTAGTGTTCTGTGGAAGTGGTGCTATCTATCTATTGTAAGTCCTTAGGGCAACCAATCCAAATTATATTGTAAGGTTTTCAGTGACATTTTTGAAATCAAAAAAAGGTTTGAAATTGACCATGTAAAGCCTTTGCTCTAGTGGCGATATATCGTACTTCATAAAATGCTTAATGCACAACGCGTGTATTCGGGCGCACATTCGGAAAAGAACAAGGTATATTTCACTGCCAAGAATACCAACCTTGCTGTATTATCGTAACGAATGACAGCAGCAAGTAGGCATCCATGCTACTAGTTTTTTCGGAGACTGTACACAGACACGCACGCGCAAGAACGCACGCACAGACGCACGCAAGCACGCACGCCGCACGCACGCACGCACGCAGCACGCACGCCGCGCGCGCGCGCGCGCACACACACACACACACACACACACACACACACACACAACACACACACACACACACACACACACACACACACACACACACACACACACACGTTTTCATAAGTGTACACAGAGACATTACTCCGTGTAATTTCACATCCTTCATCGCGAAGGAAACCAACGCGCAAGCGGAGGTAGGCCTCAAGTTGTGTCGTCGTCAAGAAAAACGGCCTGAATCTATGACGCTGGCGTTCCTTTTTTAAGTTATGCCGTAACATCTCAGGATGACGTCATACGCGTGCCTCGGGCGTGCACGACTTCGTGGGCTTGCCGTGACAAGTCCTAATAGACGTAATTTGTATGTCTGGTTTGCTCGTCCGCGTGTGATTGTCATTTCGGGAGATTTTTTCTCTCTAATTTTCGGTTCGCCTGACCCTCATTTATTTTGGATTTGGATTTTATAAGGTGAGTGCAACTCTCTCTCTCTCTCTCTCTCTCTCTCTCTCTCTCTCTCTCTCTCTCTCTCTCTCTCTCTCTCTCTCTCTCTCTCTCTCTCTCTCTCTCTCTCCCTCTCTCTCTCCTCTCTCTCCCTCCATCTCTTCCATCTCTCCCCTTCATCTCTCTCCTCCCTATCCTACCTTCCTATCGTCCCCCCCTCTCTCTCTCTCTCTTTCTCTTTCTCTCTCCTTCCCTCCCTCTCTCTCCTTTCTTTTTCCCACCTCTCTTTCCGAATCCCCATTTCCTCTCTCTCTCCTCCTTTCCCCCTCTCACTCTCTCCTCCTTCCTCTCTCTCTCTCTCCCCTCCTTTCCCCTCTCCCTCGATCGATTTATATATCTCTCCCTCTCTTTCTTTCTCCCTTCCTCACCATCCCTCTCCCTCTCTCCCTCTGCTCCTCCCCCACCCTCTCTCTCACTCTATCCTATTTCACTTTCCCATCGCCTTCCTTTCCTCTTCTCTTTTTCTTTTCACTTCATTTATATCACTTTTATTACTTTCATGGTATAAGGAGCTTTTCATTAATAGGTACTGTAATAAGAAACAATTTTATCATTACCACTAATCTTCACATTCTCTCAGTCACAGTTGTTATACCTTGGATTACTCTTTGTAAGATGATAAGTAAACCCTTTGGGATAACATGAGTATTGATAATAGCAGTTATTACTTGTATTTGCTTGTTACTTACGGTAACTATTATTCTGACTCACCGATTCCGAATAGGACGGTTTTTTTTGGTTCGTAGCATATCAATTACTGTACAATTAATTACAAACAGAATTTTTTTTAGTGTAATGGGTATTGTTAATGTAATATTGTGCGCTGCAAAATGGAATTTTGGCTAATTAAATAATTTTGTAATGAAATAAATTTTGGGAGGATAACGCCTTCGATAGCTCAGTTGGTAGAGCGGTGGACTGTAGTTGGTTCAGAAGCAGACATCCATAGGTCACTGGTTCGAATCCGGTTCGAAGGACAAGTTTTTTTTATGTCGCTTTTGAAAATGGGTTGTAAAGAATTGAAGAAACGTGCAGTTATTTTACAATATTTATTTTAGGTTTGTTAATTTTGATTCTTGATAAATAGTATTCATCTGGAACTTTAGAGTAGTCGAGGTCAAATCGGTTGTAGGGTAAATCACACAATCATTCACATAACTTTATTCAAACCTGTGTGGAGTCGGGTTGGTTTATCTGAATTTGTAGCCTTAACATTAGGTGCAGTGTTTAGTAATTAAAGCGAAAACATGAACAACAAAGGCCTGCATAACTATGGTTTCATATCAGCAACTTATGACGGAAACTCTTAGGGTTCAGTACAAATAATTTTATCGTCAGTTTTATTACCAGATTTACACGAATGTAGAATTAATCT
>NW_020870688.1:937848-940348 GCF_003789085.1 Penaeus vannamei
ATTTATGCAGCTTTTTCTTATATATATATATTTATATATATATATATATGGATGGATGTGTGTATATTTATGTATATAAACATTATATATATATATATATATATATATATATATAATATATTATATTATTATATATATATATATATATTGTGTATATATATATCATATATAAACATGTGCATATATATATGATATATGATGTATGATTATATATATATATATATAATATATATATATATATATATATATATATATATATATAATATGATATATATGATACATGATATATATATGAAATATACGATATATGATATATATATATATTATATATGATATATGGTATATATCATATATGATGTATATATGATATATATATATGTATGATATATATATGTATGATATATATATATATGTTATATATATATATATACACAAACATACATACATATACATATATATACATATATGATATATGTGTGTGTGTAATGAGAGAAAGATGTGCGGATTGAGAAGTGCAGTAGTTTAGATAAGAAAAAGCAAGTCCCATGACCAAAAGGGCACGTCCGAAATGAATGGAAAGGACTGGCTCAAGCACCTTTCCTCCTCTTTGTGTTTGTCCCAACACATATCCGTGAGTGAATGTGATATTACGATTTTTTTCGTGGTAATCAAAGTAATTATTAGAGTAGGTATCACATATTTTATATAAGGATTTTCTAGAGTAGAATTGGTTTCATTGGTGACATAGGTGACATCTGCAAACGCCAAATTAGAAAAATATGTCAGATGACTCATATTAATCGACCGGATTTATAGTCGTGTTTTTTAAAGGAATCGATGAGATAATTCTTTGTTGGTCCTAGTCTCTGGAGAGAAAAAAACTGGACCTGAAGGTACATTAGGCGTCTTATGTAGGCTAGCATAATGTGTTGGCTATTTTACGAATCCTTTCGTAATGTGAAATAACACCAAAAAGCAAAGGGTATCTAACTTAACAAGATCCAGTAATATGAGTTCTATAATTTTCTTAAAGGAATGAATATAAGAATTCTAATATACTATTTAGTAAAAAGCAATCAATCAACTTTCGACTGACACAGCATATCCCGTGTGGTCTAGTGGCTAGGATACGCGGCTCTCACCCGCGAGGCCCGGGTTCGATTCCCGGCACGGGAATGTTTTGGAAGTATTATCAATGAGATTTCAGGCAGAGGCTAATGTATATTTACCATGAGCCCATTTATACAATTATAACTTTCAACACTATCAGCAGCGTTCTACCATTTGAGACGTCACACTTGCCAAATTCTTTATAAATTGTTTGTCACATTTTACCGAAGATCAAAATGCAAAATTTATTATAGCGTCTGGTGTTTCAATTACTTGTTTTAGAAGACTATTCAGAGACGAAATGGAAGCAGGCAATTTCAACCTTCTTTTTTTATTTTGAATATCATGGAAGGTGTGAATGGCATTTATTTTGTAATTATCCTAGCTAAGCTTCTTGTTTATATTATTATTTTTATTAAGGAAAAGTTGTTATTTTGATGATTTTGTAAATAGATGCACATGTGGTTTTCATGTCTGTCTAGCGGGGGAAAAATTACTTCTCTTCTGTACGTATATGAGTGTGGACAAAAAAGGCAAAACGAGGAAAATGAGTTGAAGAAAATGAACGTTTTAGGTAACTATGAAATAATGTTGTAAAATGGTAATTTCAAACTGATACATCTAAATTAAAACGCAAATGAGACAGAAATACAAAACCTATCCTCTGATTAAGGCAAATGTAGATTCCCATTCTTCTCCTTCATGAATAATCAGACGTTCCCAGCATCTTTTAGCTTTTTCATGTTGGTTCAGATGGCACCATAAAGCGTTGACTAGCAATCTACAATCTGCATTGGGACATACACGTAATCGTAAAGTAGGAAAGAAGGGGAATGGTGCTTATTAGGTAATAATGCTGATATGTAGGTGAGTGCGTGATACTGACTTGATACACGAAGAGTACACAAATTACTATCGATAGTGATAAAAAAATACTATGCCATCTTCTCTCACCATGTGAATGTGTCCTGAATTTTGTTGATTTATCTATTTATATTTCGTGTATTATTTTTTTTTATTGCACTCTCTTCTCAGTTTAGTCTCCCTACTCGAGAATTAGTGATGGTGAGACTTCAATTAGGATGTAAATACTCCGATTTGAAGATGAAAAGACACTAATCAAGGGGTTTAATTGTTTTCATTTGGGTTATTCGTTGAATAGTTACAGTTTGCTGAATGCAAAGCTTTTGGTGTTATAAGTGTTGATATTCATCTCATAGAATATGAACCTTTTTGTTTGAAGGACCAAATTTAGGATTATTTCAAATGCATTAGCGATCTAGATCATGCACGTTATTCCAGTGTATGTAAACCCACTATGAAGCTGTATGGAGTCAAGCTTGAAATTACTATTGTATGTGGAAATATGTGGATTTGTAGGTGAGATTGT
>NW_020870688.1:955348-957848 GCF_003789085.1 Penaeus vannamei
ATGTATCTCCTCTCCCCTTTTTGGTGTTGCCATTTTCCCCATGTATCTGTTCCCCTCTTTTGATGTTGCCATTTCCCCATGTATCTCTTCTCCCCTCTTTGATGTTGCATTTCCCCCATGTATCTCTCTCTCCCTCTTTTGATGTTGCCATTACGTATCTCCCCCCCCCCTCTTTTGGTGTTGACATTTCCCCCATGTATCTCTCTCTCCCCTCTTTTGATGTTGCTAGCCTGGCAACGTTGCCCCGCTCTACACAGCAACACCAGGTTCACGTCTCTCAGTGGCATCATCTAAATATACCGTCATTGTCTCCAAGGCTGCGCTCCAATGGTGAATGACCTCTCATTCCTCTCATTTCCTTTCTTTCTTGTTCTTTCTCTTAATCGGTTTTATCGTCGTCGTCGTTCTTTTTCTTTCTGATATTCGGTTTTATCGTCGTCGTCGTCGTCGTTATTTTAATCGTCATCGTCATCATCGGCGTCGCCATCATCATCATCATCGTCATCATCATCATCATCATCATCACCATCATCATCATCATTCATCATCATCATCGTCATCATCATCATCATCATCATCATCATCTATCATCGTCTCATCATCATCATCGTCATCATCATCATCGCATCATCATCGATCATCATCATCATCATCATCATCATCATCATCATCATCATCATCCTCAATCACTTGCATCATGAATCGTCCTCACACTCACCACCACATTCACCATAACTACCTCAACAGCCATCATTCACAACGTTCCTCTAAGTGGAAGTGTGGTTGCACTGGTCTCCTTGTTATCCGCTAGCTCGTTAGGTTGTTATCCGCTACTTACCAGCCCCCATATAAGCCACCCGCCCATCGGAGTTGGCAATTGCAATAGTGTCCAGAGTATTGCAATAAACGATCCTTTTCATTACTCTTCTTCTTCCACACTTTCCCCTCACCTTTTTCATTTTCTTCCCTTCCTCTCCCTTCCCATCTCTATTTCTCTCTTGCTTCATTTCCCTCTCCTTTCCTTCTCCCTCACCCTTAGCCTCATCCTCTCCCGCTTCGTTTCCCTCCCTTTCCCAATTCCCCATTATCTTTCCCCTTCCTCTTCCACGTGCATTATTAGTCAATGACACATATTTTGTCGGAGAGTCTTCCTGTGATGGTCGCGAGCAGGTGTTTGTGGCTACTTCTGAATACTTTAAGATGCTGGGTCGTTTCAAGCGGTTATTATTATTGTCGGGGGGGGGGGGGTATGTTGAGGTATTTTTTTAAGGGGGAGCTTGTTTTTTTGTTTTTTATTTTTTTTTCTTTTCGACTTTTGCTTTTACTTTCTTATTATTATTATTATTATTATTATTATTATTATTGATTATTATTATTATTATTACTGTTATTGTTGTTGTTGTTATCATTGCTAAAATAATATTGATGATAGTAATGATTATTATTATTATCATCATATGATTATTGATAATTATTATTATTATTATTATTATTATCATTATCGTTATTATCTCCCCCTTTCCCCTCTCTCCTCTAGCTCCCTCCAGTCCATCCTTCCTAACAGTGGCTCTCCTCTCTCCGAATATTCAGCCCATGCAGTCTTGTTGATCCTTCAGATAATTCGTTATACAAACTCAACATTTTCCCTTACATGCCCAATAAGGAGAGAGAAAATAGCAGGATGGAATAAGAGAAGAAGAAGAAAAAAAAAAGAATAGAAAAGAGAGCGTAGCCAATTTACGTAATCTCCCTTCAAGTAGCCAGCTAATTTATCTCACGTTTATACATTTTTTACCCGTCGCGGAGCAAAGTGCCAAAAGGGGTGCGCTTGTCTCCCTTGCGTCTGGGACCCCACCAGCCCTCCCTTTGCCGTTCAGGATAGGGAGGTGGCTACCTACGTCAGACAGGAGAGGCAAGGACGCAAGGGGGCAAGGGATACATGCCCCCTCTGGAATTTAATTCTTTTTTAAGAAATGGAAATGCACTTAATAGTCGATTGTACATGAGGGTTTTACTGATGCATATATATTGTTTAATTTATATATATATATATATATATATATATATATATATATATATATATATATATATATATATATATATATATATATATATATATATGAACACACCACACACACACACAACACACACACCACCACCACACGCACACGCACACGCACATACTCATAAACACATACATATGTACATGTACAGTATATGTATGTCGGTTTATATGTATGCATGTGCATCATATATGCTTATATATACACAACCAGAGACAGAGAGACAGAGAGAGAAAGAGAAAGAGAACATAGATTGGGAATCTGAGAGGGAGATGTAGAGGGATTTGTCTCCCTTTAGTAATACGATAATCATTGTAGATATTATAACCACAACGAGGGTCATTTAAATCAGTGCTCAAACCCCGCCATCCGTAATCATCAATTTTTTTTATATTCCTATTGCTTTTTTCACTCTCTCCTCTGCTCCTTCTCCCCAT
>NW_020870688.1:965348-967848 GCF_003789085.1 Penaeus vannamei
TCTTTCTTTATGTCTATCTATCTGTATGTCTTTCTGTATGTCTATCTACCTGTATGTCTTTCTGTATGTCTGTCTATCTGTCTGTCTTTCTTTATGTCTATCTATCTCTGTCTTTCTGTATGTCTGTTTATCTATCTATCTTTTATCTATGTATCTATAAATATTACTATTTTCTATTTATCTATCTGCCTTTCAGTCTGTCTTTCTGTCTATATCTGTCAGTCGAGCGATCCACATTAAGTTATTGGTAGTGAACACTGTTTTCCATTTTTTTGTCTTTATTGAGACTTTTTTTGGCTTTCGTTATGTGAAATTTGACCATTGGTCTGTGTGTGTGTGTGTGTGTGTGTGTGTGTGTGTGTGTGTGTGTGTGTGTGTGTGTGTGTGTGTGTGTGTGTGTGTGTGTGTGTGTGTGTGTGTGTGTGTGTGTGTGTTCTACTTGCACATGCAAAGCCACGTGAGACCTCCACCCCACCACACCATGCGGGCCGGGGGTGGTTGGGGGGAGGGGGTGGTACACGTGATTGTTGCAGAGTGAGAAGAGTACTGTGATCGCATTGGCTGAAAAGCATGATGGGCACACGCACACACACACACATACAAGTACGTACAGTGTAAAAATCAGTACATAACCAATCATGAATATAATTTTTTTTTTTACATTTTCATCACCGACTTCTCCATATTCCATTCTTTTAGTAAATAAAAAATAAAATAAAAACTCAAGAAGAACGATGATTGCCCCCCTATTTTTTTGCGCCAAACAAGGGCCATTTTTAATAAAGATAATGAAAATTTCTTCCGCGTTTGCCACGAAGCGGAGAACGAGACCACCAAAGGGAGTGATAGCTAGACCAGGGGGGAGGGGGAAGCTAGCCAAAAGGGGGGGAAGGGGAAGCTATCCTAAGGGGGGGGGGAGAAGCTATCCTCAGGGAGGAGGGGGGAAGCTAGCCGAAGGGGGGGGAGGGGGATTTATTACTGTCGGCCGCGACGTAACGCGATCATCATGTCTTCTCAACCTCATCTAGGACCCCAACCGAACCCCCCTCTCTTAACCCTGTCCTCTCCTGTGGGCCCCCCTCCCCCCTGCCTACCCCCTTGCCGTCTTCGTCCCGCCGTCCCCTATGCCGGAGCCGCCTCCTTTGACCACACTCTACGTTCCCTTTGTCTTTCTTATGTTCTTCTTTTTGATTCTTGCGTTTCATCATTTTCATTATCTTTCTTTTATTGCTACTTTGCTTCTTGCTCAGCTTCCTCCTCCTCTCTCGCTCCTCCCTTTCTCTGTCTTTCCTCAATACCTCCCTTCTTTTCTTCCTCATACCTTTCCCAACCCCCTCCCTAGTATCCACTCTCCCTCCTCCCCTGTCCTCCCTTGCCTCCCTTTCCATACCTCCCTTCCCTCCTCCCTCCCTCCCTCCTCTCCCTCCCTCACATTTTCCCACTCAAATTACCCATTCAGACGCGACGCGTAGGAGGCTCTCTCACATGCACCGACATGTGCGTCCTTGCTTGAGAACGTTTCGGACAATTGCGCTCGTGTGGGGACAAATGCACGAACGCACACACTCGGAATAGTCACGCTTTGCCCGCCTCGACGCAAGTACGAATGTGTACTTTGCATCCAGACACATTCACGCATAGTCGAGCACGCCAACGCACGCAATTGCACTCGAACACACCCCCTTCACGCATCCTCCACCTCCCTCACACGCACATGCAATGCGCTCCCGTGCTCATGCAGTTCTCCCCCCTTTTTCTCACTAGTATTACGAGGAACAAGAGTATAGCTTAGCACTTTGATCTGCTCTATGGATGGAACAGATTTCATGTAAATAAATAAACAAACAAATATATCAATCAATCAATAAAGCTAGGGTATAGACATTGAAATTATGATTGGGGATTGGTTAGCATTTTGATTTGCTCTACTGATGCAACAGATATCACGTAAAATAAATAAACAAACAAATAAATAAAAAAATAAAGCTAGGGTATAGACACTGAAAGTGTGATTGTGGATTGGTTAGCATTTTGATTTGCTCTATTGATGGAACAGATATCACGCAAAAATAAAGAAACAAACATATTGGGGATTGGTTAGCATTTTGATTTGCTCTATTGATGGAACAGATATCACGCAAAAATAAAGAAACAAATAAATAAATAAATAATAAAAAAACTAGAGGACTGCATGGGTGGAGACATTGAAAGTGTGATTGGTGATTGGTTTGTTAGCGGGCAGTTGCAACATGTCAATGGTAATTTGGTGATTGCATGCTTTAGATTGCAGGTAAACGAAGTTGCATGTTGCTGATACGCTGAATGGTAATGGTAGATGCATGAGATGATCCCCCCCTGGACGAATGGTGAATACATCGTGACAATATGAGTTGATGAATAAGATTGACTGTGATTTATTACAGAAAATGTGAATAGATCATGGACGAACTGCACGTAGTAGGTACATGTGAGATAATTCAGATTAAAAAAATACAAAATT
>NW_020870688.1:975348-977848 GCF_003789085.1 Penaeus vannamei
GGAGATGGGTGGTAATACGACTAACGAGTAAAGTAGATGACGCCCAGTGAAGGCGGAGAAGGAGGAAGATTGAGCTAAACAAATATATTTTTTAGTAGAAGCGAGGAAAGAGCGGACGTGATGATTGGAGAGAGAGAGAAGGTAGATGCCGAGTATTGAACGATTTTGTATTGTGAGGACTTACGTGGCCGTGACTTTGGAGATGAGTGGAGGAGAAATGTTAAACACTGCAATGAGCAAGCGAGAGAGCAGATAGTTGAGATGGAATTGATGAGTATGATAAGAACACGTATGAAAGAATGCTGTAGTGGCAATACATGACACGCACGCACATTCACCACAGCGCGCGCGGATGGTACACACACACACATCACACACACAGCGACGACACACACAACACACACACACAGCCACATCAACACGAACAACACGACATCATCGACACAACACATCACACACTACACACAGCGAGCTACAGCATCACACACAACACACACAGCAATACGAACAGACCCAATGTCGTTCAGCATGTTTTGGCTATTAATTATCGTGTGATACGTATAACGATTTAGTCATATATATGTATTATAGTTATATAGTAGGAATCACGTGGTATATACTATATGGTGCATAATACTTTTACTTACTTGATATATCATTTAATTATACTCAATAGTTACTATGTATGGTATATATGTATATCGTCATTGTCTGTTTATATCCAGCGTTGCTAGTGCGTATCAGTGCTTTATATGCTGGGGTACCAAACGTTCAGATGAATATGTAGTATAAGCTCATCGATGAAAATTATACATATAATAATAGCTTATATCAGAAGTAGCCAACTATAATGATGATAAAAATAAATAGTTTTATGTTGTAACGATTTTGCCATAATAATTTAATAACAGACTTACCTCAAATATATTTATAGTAATCTCTAATTGAAAATAATTGCTACCATTATCTATATTATACCTAAATAACATACATAATATATCTCACTATTTAGCGTCATACAACTAAAGATACTGGCAAGAATATCTAATTTATATGATACAACAACGTTTATATATATTATAACATACGTATATCATACACACGAACACATTTCTCCGACACACATTTCAGCGACCCGACAAGCACAACCTAACACACCATCTCACACACTTATCGGGACCACTCAAACTCTGGTTGAGATTGCCCCGATCACTAGATATAACTGACCAGCAACACACTACTTTATATCACATTATTGATCTCGATCACTCAACTACTACTGTTATCACGACCAACTATGTCAGTTACATACTCCTGACAACAGCTAGAAGAGGAAAAGATATACACAACCACAACATACATACTCGTACACTCATCGTGTACACGACACACACACATAAACACATTCGATACACAACTACATATGCTCGTACTACATAAACACCACACACGCACTAATATACTGAGAAGTGTGTGTGATGTTTAGTGATAGCTGTTGTATGTGCATTGTGCTGTCGTGCGTGTGCAATCGCAAACACACAATCACAGAGACATTTAAACAAACGAATATAAAAATTCAAGAACAATGTCCGTAACCAAATGGATCCGCCGCCCTGATGAGTGACACCCTTCATTGCGTCCCCAGGCAGGCGTCTGTGGGCTCCGCAAGTGAGCAAATGGCGGCGGAGCACAAGGCGCCTGTCGGTGACCGCGCCTAGCCTATCACCGGACCTGCCAGCCATTCTATGGACGAACAAGCATCGGAGCATGTTGCATGAGACCTCACCAGACCATGACCTGTCAATATCCACAAAGTGGCTCTAAGGTGGATTTCGATATGCGGCGACTTTTCTGACTTCTCTTGTATACAGCATTCTCTCCTCTCGCCATTTCTCCCTCAGGTGACTAGAGGGAGATGTGAGTTGGGTGAAAAAACTCGTTCTTAAGATAACACAGGTTAATATTACTCAGACAAGTTTTTCCTCAGAGACCCAGATAGGTAATTCTAAGACATCCTAGAATGATGTGGAAAGTTTTACCTAAAGCGAGAAACTTCTCTTGAACCACTTCTATGTTCTCTCCGGAGTGAAAGCGGCTAAGAAAGCTTATAATTTCCCAGGGAGACAGTAAGCCTAGGAGAAAAGTGCGCTTCGGTGCTCTGTCGCTAAAAAGCTAATACCATAGACAGGCAGTTTCAGTTTAATTATTTATAGGAAAATGTATCACTCGATTGGTTTACAAAAGTACATTATTTCTGCCCAAGTTTTCTTTCCTCTTCTCAGAACACATAGTCGAAAGGTGATATGGGTGAAGGAGTACAGTGAATTTTCGAGTTTATGGTATATTGCGGTCGTTAATTATCGGATTGCAGATTGCAAAATAGTCTGTCGGTCCAACGAAAAGTCTGCTAATGTTAAACGTTTGTTGCAATATCTGCCAGTTCTTGTTCGTGACGCATGGTTGTGTTATGTAAGATGTGTAAGCATTTCATGGCTCAAAT
>NW_020870688.1:990348-1025348 GCF_003789085.1 Penaeus vannamei
GTAAAATCCAGTTTGGATATGGTTAAGGACTTTTTCGTTTTAAAAATAAGTGAATGTGATGTGATGTGTGTATCTGTGGGTGTGTCTGCATCAATCTGCCTTTTCGTTTCATAATAAACACAATTACGCCATAAATAAACCAATTCATTATTTGTACCGACGGAACTGACACTTCGAGTACAACGCAAATGTTTCTACGCAATAGAGTTTGCTTTATCCTTGTTATCCTCGCATACTGATCATTGGAGAGTTCAAGTACAGTGCAGATGTCGGGCAGCTTGCACTTGCCTTGCCTTGGGAAGCTGTGGAATGTCTACTGTTGTTATATATATATATTGTGATAATGCTGTATTATATATATATATATATATATATATATATATATATATATATATAGTTATATGGTGATAAGTTAGATTAATTTTCATAATAATGTTAGTGATAATAGAAACAATAGTAATGAAAATTATAAAGAAAATATTGCTGGCAATGTTAATAATGATGATAAAGATCATAGTACTAATAATGATAATGATAATAATAAGATAATAATAATAATGAGAGGGATAGCGTGGTGATATAATAGCAATAATAATGATATAATAATTGATATTAATAATGAGAAAAAAGATTATAATGACTATGATGATGATCATATAATGCTTGTTGTTGTCGTTAGTGTCATGGTTATCATTGCTATTGTTCTATTACATCATTGTCATTGTTGTTATGGTTATTATTGATTTGTTGTGTATATTATATAATTATTATTGTCATTTTTAATATTATGATGATGATGATTATTGTTGTTGTTTTTGTTGTCGTTCATTGTTGTCATTATTCATTATTGTTGTGAAATATTAGTATTTTTGTTATTGTTATTATCATCATCATACCATCATTACTATAATTACTGTTATCAATATTATTATTGTCATTATTATTGAGAATAATATTAGTTAATTACTATTATTATGATTATAATGATGATGATGATTATTACTATTACTATTATCACTTTATTTCTTATTGTTTTCGTGATGTTATTATTGTAGTTATAATTTGTATCATTAGTACTAGTATTAGTATCACTATCATACTTCAAGCAACCACGGTGGTTATCCTTGTTATTATTACTATTATTCTGAATACATTAATATTGTTATCACTATCATAAACATAATTTCCACTATTATTATTATTTTGATATCAGTATTACTTTCTTATATAATCTTTCTATACCTGTTATCGTAATCATTGGTATTTTCTTGAATTTAATTCCAGGGATAGTTTGATAGGTCCATAATTTCCTGTCGTTTCCCTTATTTCTTTTCGCACGTACGTTTTATGCAGTCTATTCTATCTCTTCTTCTCAGTCCATTTGTTTTTTTCTTTTACTTGCTCCTTCATCTTTCGTATTTTCTGTTGGTCTGCACTTTATTTATTTATTTATTTTCGTTGATGCTTCTCTTCTCCTTTGCTGCCCAACTCCTCGTCTCCCTCGTCGTTCTTCTTCTCGTCCTTCTTCTTCTTCTTCTCCTCCTCCTTCATCTCCTTATTCTTCTCCTCCTCCCCCTCCTTTTCCATCTTCTACTCCTCCCTTCCTTCTTCTACTCCTCCTCCTCCTCCTTCTTCCCCTCTTTCTCCTTATTCTCCTTCTCCATCTTCTCCCCGCGCTCCTCCTCCTCCTCATCTTTCTTCTTCCTCTTCTTTTTCTTCTCCTCCACCTCCTTTTCCTCTTTCATCTTCTCCTCCTCCTCCTTTTCCTCTTTCATCTTCTCCTCCTCCTCCTTTTTCATCTCCTCTTCCTACTTCTCTTCTTCTTCCGTCTCCTCCTTCACCTTTTTTCTCCTCCTCCTCTTCTTCTTCCCTCTCCTCCTTCACCTTCTTTTTCTCCTCCTCCTCCTTCTTTTCCTCCTCCGCCTTTCTCCATTTTTAGCCTTTTTATCATTATTATCAGTAGGAGTGGTATTGCAAACATCATCATATCTGATCATTTTTGTTATTGCTACCATTGTTGTTGTTACCCCCCCCCCACACACACACACACCGATTTCTTTTCTTCATCTTTCTTCCGTCTCCCTCTTTCTCTCCTTTCTTCGCTCCCAGCTTCGACCTCCTCGCAAAAGGCCACACTAGACTGCGGCCAAACGACACCACTTGATTCCCACCGAGACACAATGCCTCAAAATAAGAAAAGAAAAGAAGAAAAGTGAAAAAAAAAGAAAAACGAAATTTACCCTCAACAACCCAACAATAAAAAAAACTAGGCAATCACATAACACTATGGATACTCACTTGTTCACTTGTTCGCTGCTGCTCGCCCGAACAATGGCTTCTTTCTCCTCCCTTCTTGGGGCTTTTTAAAGTCAAGATGGAGAGATATGTGGATAGAGAGGGAAAGAGGGAGACGGAGAGGGAGAGAAAGGGTAGAATTAGAAAGAGGGGAGAAAGAAAGGAAAGGGGATAAGGAGAGAGGGGGAGGGATGGGGAAGGGAGAGCGAGGAAAGAGAGGGATGAGGGAGGTAGCGATGTAAAGCAATAAAAATGTGCTTATATATTATCTAGCAATCTATACTTGATACGCTTCGCCGACGGCTACCAGCGCGCACATCTACGACTCACCTAGAGAACGCTAGACGCTAAGCTCAGCGTATCGCACATGACGGCTATCTCTATATATATCTATATACGTAGTACATATAATATATTCATACTATGATGGGAGAGAAAAGAATGACTGAGCAGGCGACAACAAGAGGGACCAGCAAGAGAGACGAGAGAGAGCACGAGAGGCAGAGGCGCCCACGCGCGTGAGTAGACAGATAGGAGAGACAAGCCATCATTCGCCCACTGAGACAGAGAGAGGGACGAGACGAGCAGAGACACGGAGACCCGAACAATTAGGAGAGCTGGAGTAGAGAAAGAGAGGCGAGAGGATGAGAGAGAAATAAGAGAGCAAATGACAAGGGGGGGGAGAAGCAGAGAAGAGAGCGAGAGGATGGGAAGCAATATAAAAGAAGACGAGAGAGACGGAAGACGAAGTCCCAGCCGGGGGATAAGATCTAACATCTACTGCATGAGCTCTACTCCCTGCACCACCCTGTCTATCGGATCACTACTGCTGTGACAGATTAATTGCCTTCAACACCCCTACGCTATCTTAACCTACTCCAACGAGCCCTCTGTATACAAACCAAGATCTCAAGTCTTCAGAAGTCCGAATGGCCCGATCCTCCCAAGTCCACGCGAGTATCACCTGGTAGTTAGGCCACTCTCTCTGACCGCGATCTTCGTTGCCTGCCGACTGAGTCTGACCGGTCACTCGAGACACGTCCCTCCACCTGATTCACGATCATAAATACGAATGACATTCAATTCGGGCATGGCTTAGATTCGCTCTTTGCAATGGGAATCTAAATTAAGATTGATATGAATCCACATAAGAGGTTTTCTTTGAATGATAGGGAGTGGATTTACCAGACGAGACAGCCACTATGAGCGTCTCCCCCCTCTGCTCCGGAGCCCAGCCACTCGTTTCGCAAGTTAATGTAATGCCAGATTTTGTAGACGATGCCTATGCTCTGATCAGCGTCTTGCTCGCTCGATATCGCTGCGCGATCTGAGGCGCAGACTTCTGCTCTGCCCACTGATTCCGTACACTGCGGCCCCCTCATCATGCCCGAGATGACGCAGCATCAGCAATGCACGGCGCCTAACCGCCCAGACCCGCGGGCTCCGATGAGCCCTGTAGAGACGATGCCTGTCGCCAGGTCCTCTCACTAGACACGACCAGACACGCCTATCACCAATCGCGAGAAGGCATTGCCACCGGAAGCCCTAGTCTTCACGATGTCTCTCAATACTACCGACCCTCATCACTGCATCCAAGCTTCATCAAAATGCCTACAGTGACTAGCAGAATCGACTCTAACATCTCTCACCACACTATGAGGATCCATCGCGGGTTCGTTGTACACACCGTCAACTTCGAGAGTCGATATGGCCAGCGACAAACGAGTCATCTGATTAGACGATAACTGAATATCGTATTTGTCCGGCGCCGACTGATCCACTGAATAGAGACTGAAGAGTCCAGAGAGGCAACGTGAGCAGATTCTATCCACAGCATCCTTCCAGACTGACGAACGAAGCAGAGAGACCTTTCGAGACACAGACGCCAAGACGAGAGAGAAGACCGCGAAGGGACACACGCCTACGTGCAGGTTCGTACTCGAGAGGAGATAGATGAGCATCATCTACACAGATCATACCACATCATCCTATCATCGATCGGAAAGCTCTCAATGAATTCGCCAACAAGCAGAGAGATGACCAGACGACGAAAGAGACAGAAAAGATGATCACCAAGTGATGAGAGAGAGAGAACAGAGGTGTGAGCGCAAATCAGTGACCCGAGAGGGCAAAAGAAAGCAAGAAACACGAGGTACCGGTTATTCGCGACCGCCAGCCTTTGTATCAATCCATCGCCTTCGAGTAACTCCGGCGTACTCTAGACTATCTCGATGAGTGAAGGCAATCACACCGATGCACCCAAGTAGAGTGTGGCTTGATTTCCTTCTTCTTCCTTTGCGCTTGCCTGCGACTGTTTTTTGCTACCCTCTTGATTGGTTTCCCTCACCTTTGGTTGTACCCGTAGTGTAAGCAATAAGGATGAAGGACAACTATTAGACCCAGCACGACGAAGATGGCATGCGAACAAGTAATAGCAAGAAGGGGAAAATTGAAGATTTACAATCCAGGTTTTGCGTTTTACATTTTCGTTGTAGCAGTTTAAATTATGGTGAGCATTCAGCCATTACAGCGCGCTTAGTCTGATTACCACCCACTCGGGCCATAGAGGCGCTCAGCCATCCTTTGCTTAATCTCTTCACAATCTACCACGCGTACGTATAGCCATCTGCTCATAGAGCTCAGCTATCTTTTTTCTTATCGTCTATTCACGAAAAATGGATGAAAAGTAATAGCAAAGAAGGGAAAATGGCCATAGAGTCAGCCATCTCTTATCTCTTAATGCCACGCAGATAAGCCATGGCCATAGAGTTAGCCATCTTTCTTTATATCTTAATACCACGTTGTAAGCCATGTTCATAGAGTCAGTCGTCTTTCATCATTCAGTAATTCATCACGTAGATAAGCCATGGCCACAGAGTCAGCCATCTCTCTTATCTCTTAATACCACGTAGATACGCCATGGCCATAGAGTCAGCCATCTCTTATCTCTTAATACCACGCAGATAAGCCATGGCCATAGAGTCAGCCATCTTTCTTTTATCTCTTAATACCACGTAGATAAGCCATGGCCATAGAGTCAGCCACTTCTTTTATATCTCTTAATCACGTAGATAAGCCAATGGCCATAGAGTCAGCATTCATTTTTCTTATCTCTAAATAATCACGTAGCATAAGCCAATGAGAGTCAGCCATCTTTTCTTTTTAATCTTTATCACCACGTACGTAAAGCCATGGATAAGAGTCAGCCATCCTATTATCTCTTAATACCATGATAAGACATGGTCTAGAGTCAGCCATGGCCATTAGAGTCAGCTTATATCTCTTAGACTCACGTTAAGCCATGGCCATAGAGTCAGCCATCATTTTCTTATCTCTATCACGTAGATAAGCCATGGCCATATCAGCCATCTCTTTATCTCTTAAACCACGTTGATAAGCCATGGCCTAGAGTTAAAAATCTTTCTCTTTATCTCTTAATACCACAGAAAGCCAGCCATAGAGTCAGCCATTTTTTTCTATCTCTATCACGTAATTAAGCCATGGCATAGTCAGCCATCTCTCTTATCTCTTAATACCACATAGAAAAGCATGGCATAGTCAGCCATCTCTTACTTCTCTTAATACATGATCTTAATGAGATAAGCACATGGCCATAGAGTCAGCCATCTTTTTCTTATCTCTTAAACCCCGTTGATAGCACCATAGATCAGCCTCTCCTCTATCTCTAGACCACGAGATAAGCCATGCATAGAGTCAGCCATCTTTTATCTCTAAATACCACGTAGATAAGCCATGGCCATAGAGTCAGCCATCTTTCTCTTATCTCTTAATACCACGTAGATAAGCCATGGCCATAGAGTCAGCCATCTCTCTCTTATCTCTTAATACCACGTAGATAAGCCATGGCCATAGAGTCAGCCATTCTTTATCTCTTAATACCACGTAGATAAGCCATGGCCATAGAGTCAGCCATCTTTCTTTATATCTTAATACCACGTTGATAAGCCATGGTCATAGACTTTGCAGAACAGAGACCTGTTTCCACGTAAGCCAATGACATGACGAGGATGTTGAGTCAATTCTCCAATTAGTGCACGTTAAATGGTCGTTCTCGGGACTGTTGAGTGACGCGCCGTTATAGGGAAGCCTTGCTGTTACGTGGCAATAAATCCAGTCTTGATGGATGAATAAATGGTGGTGGTGGTGATGATGATGATGGTAGTGATGGTAATGATGATTGGTGGTGATGAGAATGATGTGATGATAATGAGGATGGTGGTGGTGATGAGAATCGGTGTATGATAATGATGAATGGTGGTGTGATAATGATGATAATGTGATGATACGTGATGCTAATGGTGGTAGTGATGGTAATGATGATTGGTGATGAGAATGATGGTGGTGATGATGGTAGTCATGGTAATGATGATGGTGGTGATGGTAATGATGATGGTGTGATTATGAGGATGTGATTATGAGGATGGTGGTGGTGATGAGAATGATGGTAGTGATGAGAATGATGATGGTGGTGATGGTAATGAGATGGTGGTGATGATAATGGTGGTGGTGATGATAATGATGGTGGTAGTGATGGTAATGATGATGGTGGTGATGATGATGGTAGTGATGGTAATGATGATGGTTGTGATGGTAATGATGATGGTGATGATAATGATGATGGTTGTGATAAGAATGATGATGGTGGTGATGAGAATTGATGGTAGTGATGATAATGATGGTAGTGATAATGATGATGGTGGTGATGATAATGATGATGGTAGTGATGGTAATGATGATGTGATGATAATGATGGTGGTGGTGATGTGGATGGGTGGTAGTGGGTGACGATGAGGATGATGGTGATGATAGTGGTGTTGGTAATGATGGTGATAATGGTGGTAATGATAGTGGTGGTGGTTTTGGTGATAGTGATGATTTGGATGATAATGGTGGGGGTGATGATGGAGGTGGTGACAGTGAGGATTATGATGGCGGTGGTGGTGGTTATGGTGATGGTGAGGATGATGGTGATGAAGCTGATAATGATGGTGATGACAATGATGATGAAGATGCCAGGTAACAACAGCAAAATTATAAATAATGTAATCACGCAAACAATTTTTTATTTTGTCTAATAAAATGATGTATATTACATTGGTTGATCGCTGCCTCTAACAACGTGACCATATGGAGTGTCAAGGAGTTAATATGCATATGACAGCTGTGGACTTGCAGACGTATAACTACAACGGGACCGGGGGATGGGGGGGGAGGGGAGGAGGGTGGGAGGAGTCGAGTCCCAGTCTGATTATGTATGACAAGAGCAACATATCTCTCTCTCTCGCTCTCGCTCTCGCTCGATCTCCTATTCTATCTCTCTCTCTCGAACTCCTATCTCTCTCTCTCTCTCTCTCTCTCTCTCTCTCTCTCTCTCTCTCTCTCTCTCTCTCTCTCTCTCTCTCTCTCTCTCTCTCTCTCTTCTCTCTCTCTCTCTCTCTCTCTCTCTCTCTCTCTCTCTCTCTCTCTCTCTCTCTCTCTCTCTCTCTCTCTCTCTCTCTCTCTCTCTCTCTCTCTCTCGCTCGCTCGCTCGCTCGCTCGATCTCCTATTCTCTCTCTCTATGTAAGTATATATTTATGTATATAGATATATATATTATATATCCCTTTCTCTCTCTTTCTTTTACTCTTTCTCTCTCTGTCTCCCAACCTTCCTCCCTCACATCGCCTATCCCCCCTCCTTCCCTTCTTCTCACCTCCCCCCTCCCTCTCCTCTCTCCTCCCCCGCTTCCCTCTCCTTCTCCCCTCCTCCCTCGCTCTTCCCCCTTCCTACCCCACCCCCGCCCAGTCCGCATGCTCAGTTGTATTGCCAATTGAATGTTGCACGCTGGCATGTCACTCACCATTGCACAGCGAGCGGTGTTCTGTCATGTGGCAGTCTGGTCTATCTCCCCTATCGCTGTTTCTGTGTGTTTCTATTTTCTCCCGTGTCTCCGTAATCTTATCTTTGGGTTATTTCGTCGACTGGGGATATTTTTTGCTGGATACTGACGTGAAGCTGGCGATCATGGGAGACTGAGGCTGTGAAATCGGATTGTTTGTCTTTTATCGTTCACAAGCACTTAGGTAGTTTAGTGTGTCTGTCTGTCTGTCTATCTGTTTGCAGTGTGTCGTATTTGTATGTCCCTATGTCTGTATATATATATGTGTGTGTGTGTGTGTGTGTGTGTGTGTGTGTGTGTGTGTGTGTGTGTGTGTGTGTGTGTGTGTGTGTGTGTGTGTGTGTTGTGTGTGTGTGTGTGTGTGTGAGTATAAAGAGAGAGAGAGAGAAGAGAAAGAAAAAGATAAGGAACAAAAAAAAAAAAAAAAAACGCAAAGAAAGAAAGACAAATAAAGAAGAAAATAAGAAAAAAAGAAAAAGTATAGCAAGAAATAAAGACGACAAAGATAAGGGACAAGCGGCTCAGTGGCAAGAACGGCCGGCGAAAACGATGAAACGAGAACAAAAGAAAGTCGCGATAATTCAGAATTGGGAAATAAAAGAGAAAGAGAGAGAGAGAGCGAGAGAGACAGACAGACAACTTACACTATATGAGGCGACTTTGAGATAACAATCCTACCTGGAATTAAGGCCAGTTTAGGAAGGTTTTCCAATGGCCTGAAAACCAGTTATTGGGAATTGGTTATTTCTCTTTCATTCTTTCCTTTCTCGTTTTGATTGTCATTATTATGTGTCATTTCGCGGAGGTATATATATATTTTTTTTTGTTTGTTTTTCTTTCTTTTTCGTTGAGAATGTAAAGATCAAGGTTGTTTTTAGTTTAATGTTTATTTTTTTCTGTTTCCTTTTCTTATATTTTCTTTTGGAGGCTTTTTAAAGAAAGTATTTCATAATTGTTGTCTGTGAATCGCCCACATCAATTAGTTCCTGATTTTTATTTTATTTGTATTTATGTTACTCCTTTCATATTTTTCTCTCTCTATTTTTGCTATAATTCTCATTTTCCTATTTATTGTATATTCCACAACTTTTATCAGTATTATTTTCATTATCATTCTTTTGCTGATTTGTAAGGTTTATTCCACTTTATTTTTATTTTGCGGTAATTTTTATCATATTTCTTTCTTCAGTGGTTCATCTTCCTCCTTTCCTCCATGTTCCGTATTTATATCAATTTTCTCTTATCTCTCTTATCACACATGATTATATACAAATTTGTGCTTGAAGTACAAGGTTGCACTTGCATTTGTACTGGATGTCAAGTGTCTCGGTTTAAGTCGGGAAGCACATATTATATTTATAATCGTTGTTACTGTTTTTTTATTATCATGGCCATTATGACCGTCATAAGTAATGCTACTATTATGGTTGTTGTTATTGCTGTTATATGCTTGGTTGTTGCCGATGACAACTTTTTTTTCTTGATTTGACGTATTTTTTCGATTTATTTTATTCAGTTTGGGATTTCTGTCTTGTGTGACTGTAAGTACTAATTGTATTCTTTGGTAAATCGAAAGGAGGTGTGTGGGGGGGGTAACTGATACAAATGGGTTGACTCCATATTTATTTAAATGTTTAAATTCAGTGGTATTTTACATAACGAGTATTATCCTTATTACAACTTCCACGCACATGAACACATTCTTGCATTGTGGAATGTCAAAGTGAACATTGTCTATATATATATACATATATACATATACATACATACATACACATATATACATACATATATATATATATGACATGGAACTACAGCTATACAGTCCATCTGACATCTATAAATAAATCATTTTAAGATTCTGAATATACTATATTATACAATAATATTCAATATATCACTACACACCTCACTATCACAAAACCGCTGACTCGTTTTTTGTCTGAATATAAAAAAATCATCGTCTAGATGGTTCGTTGTAATAAATTATGGATCAGTGTGTAAATTTACACAATATCGGAAAAGTATAAAATAAAAAGACTTGGCTTTTAAAGACTACAAGACAAAAATAAATTTGACTCTTATGTACAGTTACTTAATGACGAAACTGCTTTCTATGTACAGGGGGGACTCAACCTCATGTTGTGTAATACTTTACCGTATCGATTTTTATATAAACATTATATACAGTGTGACAAGTATTGCTCTCTCTTTTTTAGACGAATTAACACACACACGAATAAACATGACACCAAGCGAAACACGGAACAAGTTATTCTGAGGACGCACTCTTGACTAAACCTCCTGCATTCTCACCACCATCAAAACTGGACGCAATTCACACTCTTCTCTTTAAATGCCTGACTATTTACAAGAACTATTAAGAAGACCGATCATACACACAAATAAACAAAAAAAAATACGAAAGCTCCATGTCGAAGTCATTGTAGCTACAGACCATTCGTAATAATTGTAATAGAAAAGAACATACATTTACGTTGCCGGGCTGGACACCGTAACGTGCAAGCTACCAAGAGCACCCAATAACACGGCGGGGTCACCACTCGCTAGGAAGATATACAGGGAAAATGAATGAGATGATGATGATGGTGATGGTGACGTGAAAAGGATGAGAGAATGCGGTGAATAATGGTGATGCGGGTGACAATTAGACACACGTCTTTGCAGTCTTATGGATACTTGTAGTTTTGATTTCATGTGTTCCACAGTGGGAACACCATAGCTATAGTATATAATGCTCATCATTCACAGATTCTCCAGAACCGGACGGCAGAGTTAAGTATATTCTAGAGTCTTTTGTCTGAACTAAACATGGATAACACTTGCCTGTCTAGAATGAACATGGAATGTGCTTCAATATATATATATATATATATATAATATATATTATATATATATATATATATATATATATATATTGAACCGCAACCGCATACACACTTTCATACGCACACATATATATATATACCTGTACTAAACATCCTCTATAAACCTATATACGCCTTTACTTTTGTAGAGATGATCGCTCAGGTACCTTCAAACTGGAACACAGAAGAGTCTGGTCCATACTGACACATGGCACAGCGAGGCATCCGCGAAGGGCCTCCGGGGGGGGGAGCGCTAGGAACTCGCTAGGAACCACAGGGGACTCGGTCGCACTCGCACAAGCCTCCTCCTGGGGATGCCTTTTCCTTCTTTGGTAACAACGTGGCTCGGAGGGCGGATCCTCTTGGAGGGGGTGGGGGGGGATAAGGAACAAGCGAAGGAGGATAGGGAGGGATGGAAGGAAGGAGGGAAGGAAGGAGGAAGGAAGGAAGGAAGGAAGGAAGGAAGGAAGGAAGGAAGGAAGGGGGAGTTGGGGAGAAACGGGGTAGGGAGGCTGGAAACGAGGCTCATCCTCCGGGTATGAGAAGCTTCGATAAAAATCCTCGGAGTTGGAAGGAAGGATACTAAAGGGTGTGTGAGGGGGTGGGGGGGGGGGTGAGAAAAGGGGGGGGGGTGAGAAAAGGTCTTAGGAGATGGCCTTAATTGTAGAATCATCCACTGCGTCTTCCTGTCCTACAGTCTTGAGAAACAGGTTCGACAAGGACTACTGTCCATCCTTCAAATCCAATTTCCCGTCGATTCGAACACCGAAATATCCCAGACCTCTCCGGACCGCCAAGAAGAATCTCCGTTCCGTCTCCTTAGCGGCGGTCGAGTCCTGTTTCGAAATCTTTTGAAGCCGTCTCCAGCCATTCAAGAGCTCCAGGGGATGGGGTCGCGCAGGCTGGCCACCTTCTCCATGCCGTACTTCTCGCACCTGCCCCACCACGACCACTTCTTGCAGGTCTTCTCCATCTTGAACACGAAGCAGCGGGTCTTGACCACGTCGAAGAACACGGTGCCCACCATGTTGGACGCGCCCGTCTTGGACTTGCGGAGGCACGCGCGGAACCTGAGGGAGGGAGAGAAAGGGTTTGGATGAAGGTTTAAGAAAATGGCGTTTCGTTGAGAAATACGTATTCAAAATATCAATTCTATATGAATAGAACCTGTGTTACGTAAATAACAAAATAACGATAATAACTCTAGTAGTACACGAAGATAACAAAGGCAGCTAACGATTGAAAAATAATGAAGGCAAACAATAATAATAAATCCACAACCGAATCCTCCAATGCAACAGCCCTACAAAACAAAAGAAGACATAACTGGCGCAGAAAAGACTCCACTGGGCATGAGCGTGGCAGCAATTCGAGGCGTAACGTAAACCTCAAATAAACCTTTTCACGTGAAACCGCAAGAACTCGAGGCTCAAGTCCATGACCGCAGAAACGTGACTGGATCCACGCGTAAAGTATTGACCGCAATTACAATACTCGGCGTAGATCTTCGCGTACGGAGTCGTCCATGCAGCTGTTTTATACTCGCGACGCCAGATTTCATTTCGGATGTTTCTCTAACGTGATTTGTTTTTCTTTGCTTGATTTCTTGTCCGTTTTTTTAAATTCTTTACGCTTTTTTATTCTCTTCTTTGTGTTATATTTTGTCATTTTTTTTTTCTTTATGTGATTTTTTCTTTGCGTGATGTGTGTTTTTTTCTTATTCCGTTTCCATTTTTTTTTTCGAAGCGCACATGAGTATGTGCGTTTGGCTGCGTTTGTTGGAGTGGCCCAGACAAAACAAGTACGCTCAACGCAGACAAACTCAGTCGCGCTCTGACCGCTTTCAGATAAAAAGTGTCAGAGGTCAGACGCACCAAGTAACACCGATCTGCACCCAAACTGATTAGGAAAAGACACATACCCCCCCCCCCCCCCCAATGCGACCGCGTAGCTATATCGATGCAAAGTCACTGACCTATGATATAATTGTATAACCTCGATGGCGAAGTAATATCCTAAGAGCTGACGCTATAAACCACTCACTCGTGTATATCCAGAGACAGACAGACAGACAGAGACACACACCCCTTTCTCGGGGACCATTATGATCTTTTTTCGTTCTCTCTTTCATCCAATCCCTCCGTTTCTTCTCCCAGTTCGTTTTTCTCCGTCGTAGAAACGTTTCCTCCCTCTGCGCCCTTCTCCCGCCCCCCTCCCCTCCCTCCCGTCTTCTTCCTTCTTCCCTCCTCCCTCCCCTTCCTCCCTCCCTCCCTCCTCTCCTCTCCCCTCCCTCCTCTCCCTCTCCTCCCCCTCCCCTCCCCTTCCCTCCCTCCTCTCCGCCTTCCCCCCCTCCCTCCCTCCCTCCCCCTCTTCCCCCCTCCTCCGCCTCTTCATTCCGCCGGCAACTTCCCTTCTCTCGCCCTCATGCAATCTTGGGATTTAATCACACTGACAGCAACTCCACAAGAATCTCTTCAGAGACTCGCGACGATTGGGGGAGAAAAAAGGGATAAAAAACAAGAGAGAGGGGGATGGAGAGAGCGAGAGAGAGAGAGAGAGAGAGAGAGAGAGAGAGAGAGAGAGAGAGAGAGAGAGAGAGAGAGAGAGAGAGAGAGAGAGAGAGAGAGAGAGAGAGAATAGATGGAAAAAAAAAACATGAAAAAATAAAAAGCGAGGAAAAGAGGGGGGCACGAGAAAAGAAATTTAGGGAACCATAAAAACAGAGACAAAGAAATTTTAAGATACAACTTCTCGTGATCTGTCTTGGCCTGCCCTCGCCACCTTTCCAGACGAACGCTACGAGGAAGAAGAAAACAAAAGACAAAAAAAAAAACGGGAATAGCAGCAGTAGTTACTAAGCATTCATTCCCTCAACAGTCAATTCAAAACAACATTTACTCTCTCCCTCTTTTACTCCGTTCTCTGGCACGCACTTCTTGGCAGACGTAAGCCCCTTTTAATCAAAACGGAATGAGAATGAGAGAGAGACAAAATCAAGTCCCTAGCGACGCGAAGGCAAGGGAAGGAAGGAGGGAAGGAGGGGAAGGAGAAGAGGGAAGGAGGGAAGAGAGGGGAAGGGGTAAGAGAGGAGGAGGAGAAAAGAAGAGAGAAGGGGTAGGGGAAGCGAGGTGAGGTGGACGAGGAGGAAAGAGAGGAAAGGGGTGGGGGAGGAGAAGGAAAGAGAGGGAAGGGGTGGAGGAGGAGGAGGAAAGAGAGGGAAGGGTTGGGGGAGGCGAGGGGCAGGGAGAGGAAGGGGAGGCGTTGCTTTTTTCCCCCTCCACTTCTGTCTCCCCCCCCCCCCCTCTCTGTTCCGGGCGCTTGATGAGGCTGAGCTGACGGCCGGGTCCACTAATGCCACTAATTTGGCCACGCTGCCGAGCTGATAAAACTTTTGTGGGAAAATACACACACAAACTCTCGCTCGTCGCTGACACCGCGAGCCCGGCAAGAAACGGTGAGTGGAGAACCCGGGCAGCGATTGCCGGGAGGGAAGGAGGAGGGAAGGGAAGGAAGAGGAGGGAAGTTAGCCTTTTCTTCCCCCTCGGTTTCGGGGTGGGAGGAGGGGGAGAGGGGGTGGGAGGGAAGAGGGGGAGAGGAGGTGGGAGGGAGAGGGGGAGAGGAGGTAGAGGGGGAGGGGGGTGGGAGGGAGGAGAAGGAGGGAAGAGGGGGAGAGGGGTGGAGGAAGAGGGGAGAGAGTGGGAGGGAAGGGAGGAGGGGGTCGAGAGAAAAGAGAGGAAGGGGTCGGTGGTCGCTTTCTTGCCATCATCTTTTTCCCCCGCATGACCTGTGCTGGCAACGCGGGGCCCTCCAACCAAGGCGGCGAGAAGAGGCCGCTTCGTCCTCCAGGAAGCGGGTTATTCGGGTTATTTCGGCAGCGTTCCTTCCCCCCGATGCCCCGACCGACAAAAGAATTCTTCCACCTCTTTACAACTGCGGGTATTGATAACGACTCTATTTATTGGCCTCGTAAATTCCGCCTAAACAGTTTACAACCTCCGCCACCTCTCTCGACACAATTATTGTAATTTGTGTACAATATCGCGGTCTGTCGCTTTTGTCGGCGCTCAGAACTCACTCAACCGGAGGCGAAGGACGGGATGGACGCCCCCCTGCCCGCGCCACGACCCTCCCGACGTCCTGAAAACGAGACGAAAAAACAGCGCGGCGACGACCACCTCCTCCTCCTCGAGCGAGAGACGAAGAGCCCCAGACGTAGGCCTAGGCTGTGGTCGTCGTGGCAGCCAGGTCGTGGCGGGGGGAGGGCGAGGTCGTAACATCCGCGCCATTGCACCCCCGCCGATGACTGCAGCGCTCGGAGGGGGGAGAGCCATTGTTAAGAGGCACCCGAACCTTTTGTCCAGTGCCAGGCCTCTCGCGCACTCACTCACACAACCCTTTGTTCCCTGATCCGAGTACAACATCTTAATACAGAGGGGGAAGAGAAGTTTTATATATCCGTTACGCATGGGGGAGAGGGGGGAGGACGGGAGAGGGAAGAGGGGAAGGACGGGAGAGGGGAGAGGAGAGAGGAAAGGATGAGAGGAGAGGAGAGAGAGGGGAAGGATTGGAGAGGAGAGAGGAAAGGGTGGGGGAGAGGGGAGAGGGAAAGGATGAGAGGAGAGGGGAGAGGGAAAGGATGAGAGAAGAGAAGAAGGGGAGAAGAGAGAGAGGGAAGGAAGGAAGGAGGGGAGAAGGGAGAGATGGGAAGGAGGGGAGAAATGGGAAGGAGAAAAGGGGAATGTAGCACTACTAGGGAGAAAGCAGGGGAAAGGAGGGGGAGAGAGAGGGAGGGAGGAGAAAATTTATGGACTGGTCGCCGTACAATGAAGTCTTTCAGAACGATCGTACGTAGATGACAGATGTAACCCCCCCCCCCCCCTCCCCTTCCCCCTCCCCCGTTCATCAAAATATAACGAGCAAACACAATCCCGACGTAATACACAACAGCGCCGCTCAATAAAACATCGTTCAATCGTAAAAGGTATCTTGCTTTTTTTTCCTTCTCTCTATTTCTTTTTTTCTCTCTCTCTTCATTCTTCTCTCTTCCTCTCTTTCTTCTCCTTCTCTTCTCTCTTCTCTTCTCTCTCTTTCTCTCATTCTTCTCTCTTCCTCTCTTTCTTCTCCCTTCTCTCTCTTTCTCTCATTCTTCTCTCTTTCTCCCATTCTTCTCTTCTCTTTCTTCTCCCTTCTCTCTCTTTCTTCTCCCTTCTCTCTCTTCCTCTCTTTCTTCTCTCTTCTCTCTCTTTATCTAATTCTTCTCTCTTCTCTCTTTTCTCCTTCTCTCATTCTTCTCCCTTCTCTCTCATTCTTCTCTCTTCTCTCTCTTTCTTCTCTCCTTCTCTCATTCTTCTCTCTTCCTCTCATTCTTCTCCCTTCTCTCTCTTTCTCTCATTCTTCTCCCTTCTCTCTCTTTCTCGCATTCTTCTCCCTTCTCTCTCTTTCTTCCCCCTCTCTCTCTCTTCTTTTTTCTCTTTTTTTACGTCCGAGGTACTAAAGAGAACACAACTCCACCTCCCGACGCACGCAATTGTCGGGGAGACCCTCTGACGCCGTCCCGACCCGGGGGTTCCCCGTTGCACATCGACTCGCCGCCCGTCCGCCCAGCGAAGGAGACGCCCGACGCACGTGAAATATCTTCCTTGTGTTGGTATATGGATGTGTGTGGGTGGGTTTATGTGTATGGGTAGGAAATTAGGGTATATGTGTGTGTACGTGTGTGTGTGTGTGTGTGTGTGTGTGTGTGTGTGTGTGTGTGTGTGTGTGTGTGTGTGTGTGTGTGTGTGTGTGTGTGTGTGTGTGTGTGTGTGTGTGTGTGTGTGTGTGTGTGTGTGCGTGGTGTGTGTGTGTGTGTACTAAAACCCAAAGTTATCCAAAATTCACAAAAATCCCTCCCAGAGCCGCTTCAAGCCGCCGCCGCCGAGTCCCCGGGCCTCGACACCCGCGCTCACCTCTTCCCAAACTGCCGATGATCAACACAACCAAAATATAGATTCATCATTCATCATATTTCGTGCTGAAGTTGCAATCTCCGACGCTGCAAACAGCCCGAGGCAACAGCAAGGAGAAAATGATCCGCTCTGAAACGGAGCTCAATTGCCCGGTCTCTCTTTCTCACTTCTTTATTATTGGCTTTTAAAAAAAGTTTGAGAAAACGACCACTAATTCTGTCAGCGCCCGAGCGGAGGAGGCGCTGCCGCTCGGCCGAGGCTCGCTCACAGACGCACACACAGAGTGCACACATTCATGCATACACGCACACACACGCACGCATACACACACATTCACACACACGCATACACGCACACATACACGCACGCGCGCAAAACCAAACTAGAACCCAAACACACACCACAAAAAAAAACAAACACACACACACACACACACGCACACACACACACACACACACCACACACACACACACACACACACACACACACACACACACACACACACACACACAACACACACACACACACACACACACACACACACACACCTCCATAATCCCGCGCCTCCGAGAGCAGAGCAGAGAAGAAAAGAGTGGATGGAAAGCGATAAAAAATGCTGAGAAGCGCAGCGCGGGAGGATGAAAGGACACAATGCGGCTTGGCAGAGAGGCCGGCGGAAGGAGAGATGGCAACGAACCGATTACCTTTTGTGTCCCATTTCCTTCCGGTAATTCCCCGTCCGCCGCCTCGTGCCCAAAAGCAGATAAAAGATTAAAGAGAAGAGAAAGGAAAAGAAAGATTTAAGAAAAAAATAATAAACAACGCTCGTATCCCCTAAGAGATAAAGTATACGCTCGTTACCCCTACATCCCGATTGGAAAACGTAGAATCCGCGTTATTTCTTCCGTGTATGTGGCGATTTCTACGGCGCGAGGCAGAGGCGATAGATGAGGGAAGGGGAGGGGGAGAAAGAGAAAGGGGGGTAAAGGGGGAGAGGAAGAGAAGAAAAGGGAAATGTGGAAGAAAGGAAGAGAAAAGGGAGGAAGAGGGGAAAAGGAGAAGAGTGGAAAGGAGGAAGGAAAGAAAGGAGAAAAGGAGAAGGAAAAGGAAGAAAAGGAGAAGTGTGAAAGGAGAAAAGGAGAAGGAAAGGAAGAAAGGAAGAGGGGAAAGGGGGATGAGGGGACCAGGAGAAGCCTGTGTGGACGGAGCTCCGCCTGGGACCTCATATATCTACTGTCCTGTTATCTCTTTCACAGCTCACCGACCTCATGGCAACGTCGATGTGAGGGCATCTCTCTCTCACGCACGCGCGCTTTCTTTCTTTCTTTCTTTCCCTCACCTTTACTTTCTTTGCCTCCTTTCTTCTAAGCTATTTTTTTCCATTTATGCTTGGTCTTCTGAATTCGCTTAACAATCCTGTTTCCTTTATCTTTCTATCCTTTTTCTTCATATCATTCCCTTCTACAATTCATCATTCTAATCCATCCATCCTCTATTCCCTTTCTTCCTTTCACGTTTTCCTACTCCCTCCTCCTACCTCCTTCCTTAATTTCCCTCCTTCCTTCCCCCTTCCTACTTCCTTCTTTCTCTCCCTCCTTCCTCCTTCCCTCCTCCTCCTTCCTTCCCCTCCTTCCCTCCCTCCTCCCTCCCTCCCTCCCTCCTCCCCCTCCCTCCCTTCCATCCAGCCACATTTACAGTCGTGACTTCGCTAACGAGGCGATGAACGCGACCTCTAACGGCCGCGATTAACATTAGCAAGGAAATTAAAAAAGATGAAAGACTGGCCATTTCGGAGCGAAGTCGGACATCAACCCTTTTTCACGAGCCTGCTTGTCGCTCCGGGCCTTTTGTTTCGACTTTTTCCCTTGTTGTTCACTTTGAGGTTAATGTGGAAAAAAGAGACATAGGATTACCGGAATGACGGGGATACGTGGGCGGTGTTTAAGGCGGGATCGTGATATAGAAGACCCGTGGCGACGACTCTTGAGGGACGGCCGCGGGATTCGGAATGTCTGATGCGACGAGGAAGGTCGAGCGAGAGAGAGAAAAAAATTGTGGGATTCCGACGACTCTGTCTCTGTCTCTCTCTCTCTCTGTCTATGTGTGTGTGTCTAAGTGTGTGTGTGTGTGTGTGTGTGTGTGTGTGTGTGTGTGTGTGTGTGTGTGTGTGTGTGTGTGTGTGTGTGTGTGTGTGTGTGTGTGTGTGTGTGTGTGTGTGTGGTTGTGTGAGCGTGAGCGTGAGTGTGCGTGTACGTATACCGTTGAACATACACAGCGAGAGAAATCCCAAGCAGGCCATTGCATCCCGGAAGGCCGACACCCAGTCTCATTACACAACCCTCGCGTCCCAGATCAAGAGCATTACGACTCTGTGCTACAAAAAAAAAGGCGAGTCCTCTGCATCCCAGAGCGGCGCCACGTTCATGTAAGTTCGGCATCGAGACAGCTGGCGTCTGAGGGAGGAGAGAGAGCGCCTTCCCCGCGACCCCGTCTGGCTCTCCTGCAGCATCAACTCCCCCCGCTCACGACCTCTGTACGTAAACACCCATGCGCGCTGATGAAGACGTACACGCGATGTCGCCGTGCATATCTAATCGTTTTAAATGCGCAAGCACGCACGCAGATGCACACGGGGATGGGGGTTGGGGGGTGGGGGGGGTACGAACACCCTGTGTAGCCTTGACATCTCCGGCCATTTATAGCGCGTCTCCTCAACTTCCCTTTTAAGGATTCTTTGGCCGATATTAGGGACTCGGGCTAATCCTATTCACCCTCTCTAAGTGCAGGATAAAAAAATACGTTTTTCGAAAGAGCAGGATGTCTTTCGGTAGTCGGCAACCGTAGAGAAGTGAGGATTTCGTAATGGAAAGTTTCCTCAGGACGTAAAGTAATCCCCCTTTTTGCGCAATCCAAGACGTTTGTTGGTCTACAAACGTGATGTAAGTGTAATCATTCGTGAGCCCGGGAACGTTAAGAAAAAAAGAAAAGCAAATATATGAATAAGTTATATCAAGATAAAGCTGAGAAAGCTAAGAATGTATGATCTTTTCAACAAGGTTCATAAAACAGGGAAATATTGTTTGTATTATCTCTCCCCAACCTTAACAACCTCCCCCCCCCCCAACAAAAAAGACAAAAACACAAAAAAAAAACAAGAATAAATCCAACACTTACACGAATCCCTTAGCATAATGCCCGGTTCTCGCATTACCCCCATAACTAACCCCCTTCCCTTCGCACAATAACAAAAATAACACCTTGGCACGAACTCCCATAGCACACTGTGACCCCAAAGAACAAGTGGCCAACGCAACAAGGAAATCAAGTGGGTTAAGGTCGCTACGCTTTCCTAACCTAGCTCCCTCGCCGCAGCGCCGAAGGTAGAGGGGGCGGCGGCCTTGTCGAACCTGCATGAGCGAACACTATTCCTTGCGTTCTTCCGTTTCCTCTTCCACCTTTTGCTCTTCTGCCGTTTCCTCCTCCTTCCTCTTCTATCTTTTGCCCCTTTTGCCGGTTCCTCCTCCTTCCTCTTCTATCTTTTGCCGAACCAGTTCCTCCTCCTTCCTATTCTATCTTTTGCCGTTCTGCCGGTTCCTCCTCCTTCCTCTTCTATCCTTTGCTCTTCTTCTAACTACCCCCCATTCGCTTTTTTTATCCCTACATCTACTCTAGTTCCTATTCTCCCTCCTCTTTTATTCGTCTTATCTCTCCTCCTCTTTCTACTATTCCTCTTCCCTCTCGCCCTCTCGCGCTCCTTCCCCACCCAATCAAATGGTAATCACGCCAGCCATCCAGTGTTCCCTGACTGACCACAAGCGTTAGTATTTCACTCGAGACAAACTGCACAAACCAGTCTACAAGCCACTCTCTTTCTCTCTCTCTCTCTCTCCCTCCCTCCTCCCCCACCCCCAACCCCGTATTCTCTCCCTCCTCCCTCCTCCCACCCCACCCCCAACCCCCGTATTCTCTCCCTCCCTCCTCCCCCCCCCCCCATTCCCCCAACCCCCGTATTGCCAATTGCAGTTAACACGACCAATATAGTTCGGTGTATTGTGGTGTAACATTGTCATCAGAGCCATCAGTGCAGCCGCCCTTAGTTGCAAGTGAATAATAGCTCCGCCACTTGTTTAGTATACAACTCCCTGTCTCCCCGTCTGTCTCTCTCCCCCCCTCCTCCTCTCCTTCCCTGCCTCCCTCTGTCCTACCTTTCCTCTTACCCCTCTCTTCTTCTTCCTCCTCCTCCCACTCTTCTTCCTCCTCTCTTCCTCCTCCTCCCCCCTCTCCCTTCCTCCTTCGCTCCCTCCTCCTCTTCTCCCCTCTTCTTTCCCTCCCCTTCGCTCTCGCCTTCCTCCTCTCTCCTCCCCTCCTTATCCTTCCCTCTTCCCTTTCTCTCAAACCGAAAGGCTCGAGTGAAGGGGACCATGATGGCATAATTCGTCTCTTGAGCATCTTGAGCCTTGTGGCCCCTTAGCATAAGCAGCAACGTAAAGGAGGTTTCAGATTTTAAAAAAAGTTGAAACGCAAAGAGAAACGAGAAAGGAAACGAAGAGGAAACAGAGAAAGAAATGAAGTAAATCGGGATCAATATAAGGTAAGAGAGAAATGAGAAGAAGAGAGGAAAGAAAGAGAAAGAAAAAAGCAGAAAGAGAATGAAAAGAGAAGAAAAAACGAAAGAGAAGAGAGAAGATAGAGAAAGAGGAGACAGAAGAGAGAAAAGAGAAGACACAGAAAGAAGAGACAGAAGAGAAGACAGAAGAGAGAAGAAACAGAAACAGAAACAGAAACAGAAATAGAGGAGGTGAACCGAATGCATAACAGCACTTCCTCACGAGCAAGGAAGGAGGCTGGAATCCATTGTCAGAGGAATGAGAGAGACGTAAACAGTACCCAAAATCTGCAGTACGTAAACAAGCTTAAAGCGCGGCGTCTGGAACACAAAACGGGTCTGACAACTTTGAAAAAATGGAGACCCGAGGCAAGGTAGCTTGGGCGGGACCGGGGCGGCGCCGGTCAGCGTTCTGGAACTTTCTGTTTACCGTTCCACCCGGGAATAATAATGGGGATAATGCTCATGATAATAATAATGATGATAATAATAATAGATAATAATAATAACTGATAAGGATGATTATAATAATAATAACTGATAATAATAAATAATTAATAATTGATAATGATGATGATAATAATAATAATAGGCATAATTAGCATTATTCTTATGACGATTAGGAGTATGAACCATCCTCACATATATTTTTAAACGACCGTAGCAACTAGGATGCACTACACACCAGTCAATAGGGAATAACAAAAGGACTGTAGCGTTTCCTATTTAAAACCAGGACCTCTCTGCAAGGCTGCCGAGACGACACAAGAGTGAAGTTGTCAGTGAAAGGGCTTCCATAACCTCTTCCCGCTCAAAACTCCGCTTATTTAGGGCTTTTTTTTATAATTAGGTACATTTAGATAATTGGTTTAATGTATTCAATATTTTTTTGTATCAGTCGGGCTTTTTTTTACAACTAGGTACATTTAGATAATTGCTTTAATGTATTCAATGTTTTTTTTTTTTTTTTGTATCAGGTGTTTTCTCTCCTTATAAACATCTTTTAGGTTGTATATTAAGGTCAGCGGGCAGAAGACTTGGTGTGACGGTGCAATAAGGTCAGCACTGTTGCCAATGACTACCAGCGCGCGAGTATTGCCAACCCGGGCGGAATCCCAACACAGGCCTAGGGCTAAACGTAGACCTTTAAATACATTTTTTTTCGGAATCATTAAACTGAAAATATCACATTCCCTATTGTTGGAGAGTGAAAATAAAACCCTTTTTTGTTGTTTTTACTTTCTTTGTTCATTATTTTCCTTTTTTGTGATTTTGAGTTTCCCGAGACTCGAAAAAGACGTGACATTTCCCGGCGGTTCTCCCTGGAACGGCGAAAATGTCGGTAGGCTTTGGCATTTACACATTCTCTATCAAAATATTCTCGAAAACATCAAACCCGCCGACATTTGCAACCCGAGCCTGTTCTCGGCGTCCATTAAGAGCGTTCTTTGAAGTAGAGACGCTCTGGATTTTCGCTCGGAATGCGCAGGATACACGAGAGGATAAAAACAAAACAAAACAAACAAACAAACAAAAAAATAAATAATAATAATAATAAATAATAATAATAAAAAAAAAAAATCTTTCAGCGTGTTCGAATCCCTGCACAGACTGTCTCCGCAAAGATTGGGTAATTCGGCCAAAAGCACTTTCACTCCGCCGCCCCGAACGGCTGCTCGTCCCCTTCGTAAAGGAGCGAATAATAAAGTTAATATTATATCTCTTTCATCCCCCGACCGATCGACCATCATTATCATTTGTCACGTGATCCATTAACCTCGTAACTGGAAGCGACATCGAGGGCGCTTCGGAAACACAACCGCCGCCATTTACACCCCGACTCCGGAAATCTTCTTCGGAGGGCGTGTAGGCCTATGTCCGCCCCGACTCGGCCTAATCTTGTCTCCTCTCCAAGAAATAGCAGGATGAGAGGGTGGGGGGGGGCGCCTTAGGAGGGGGGGGGAGGGGGATAGCTCATCCTCAAAGCTTAAGTTCTAGTCGCGGTAATTGTTTCCTGGCGGCTTGGGGAGGTTGGGGGAAAATTCCGGAAAGAAAACGGGATTTTTTTATGCATGTCATGATGTCTCTAGGAAGGGGGTACTGCATCAAATTAAGAGATTTATCCCACTTCGGAGGAAAACGGTTAATGTAATAAACTGTAGGGGATTTTTTTTTCGAGAGAGAGGGGAAGCCAAAGGGAATGGAAATGGAGAAAAGGGGGGAAAAGATCCTTATCAATTGCGTCTGTTGTCTCCCTCACCCTGCCGTCTCCCCTTTCCCTCTTTCTCTCTCATTCGTAGAGGTAACAAAGAGCAGAGGGAACACACAATTACCACAAGCGAGGCCTGATTTTCTCCGGAGGCCGCGTCACCTCCCCCCACCCCACCCCTCTCCCTCTCTCTACACCTCCCTCCCCTACCTTCCTATCTTCCTCTTCCACACCACCCACACCTCCTCCTCCACCTCCCTTTTTTTTTTCTTACCACCTATCCTCCCCCTCCTCTTCTCCACACCAGGCCACCTTCCCCTACCCATCCCTCCTCCGCCATCCCTCCCCCTCTTCTCCCCTTCTACCCACCATCCCTGCCCCCTTCTCTCCCCCCTACCCCACCATCCCTGCCCTCCTCCCCCTTCCCCCCCTACCCATCATCCCTGCCCCTTCCTCCCTCTGCCCCCTTAAGACAATGTCCCCAACAGAAGCCCTTAATCCGTGAGGGCTAACGTACGCCCGCTGACCCACCCCTCCTAAATCCCCTCTCCGCCATCTCAACTCGCCCCCTGCCCCCTCTAATCTCTCACAGATCCCCTATCATTGCGCCCTCCCCCCCTCCCTCACCTCTGCCCGTCTCTCACCTTTCCCTTCTCTCCCCTATGCCTCCATCCCTGCCCCCCCCTCCCCTCTGCCCTTAAGACACCCACCAAACACTACCCCCCTTAACCCCCTACCCCACCGTGATGGGGAAGAGACAATGTCCCCGCCCTTAATCCGTGAGGGCTAACTTACGCCGCTAGAGTCGAGACGCTAATTGCGGGAAGAGGAGTCATAAGGAGGAGGAAGGAGGAGGAGGAGGAAGAAGAGGGAGAGAGGGAGAGAGGGAGGAGGGGGAAGGGGGGAGGAGGAGGAGGGAGAAGGGAGGAGGAGAGGGAGGAGGAGGGAAGGGAGGAGGAGGAGGGAAGGAGGAGGAGAGGAGGAGAAGGAGGAGGAGGAGGAGGAGGAGGAGGAGGAGGAAGAGGAAGAGGAAGAGGAGGAGGAGTCATAAGGAGGGAGGGAGAAGGGAAGTAGGAGGAGGAGGAGGAGGAGGAGGAGGAAGAGGAGGAGGAGTCATAAGGAGGGAGGGGGAGGGAAGGAGGAGGAGGAGGAGGAGGAGGGATAGTGAGGGATAAGAGAGGAGGGAGGAGAAGAAGGAGTCCTAAGGAGGGGTGAGGGAGAAGGAAGAAAAAAAGACGGAAAAAGAGAAGGCTGAGGAAGGAAGCAATGGAAAAAAAGGGATTGGAAATCGAAGAAAAAAAAAGACAAGATAGTAAAAAGGAAAATTAATACTTAAAAAATAAAGGAAACGAAGAGGAAAAGACCAGAATAAAACAGAACTAAGTAATGACAAAGGATACACATATAAACCACAAATCATAATGAAGAAAATACACGAACGCTATATATAGGCTAACTAGAATTTCAGGTTAAGAGAAGACCCAACGCGAGGTCAGAAAAGGAGAGAGAAAAGGTCTTAATTATATACATAGAAAGATGACTTACGAAAATTAGGAGAATGCAGAGGAGGGGAGGGGAAATGACAAACAGAAGCAGAGGGAGAGGGAGAGGGAGAGAGAGGGAGGGAGAGAAAGAGATAAGAGAGAGGGAGAAAGAGAAAGAAAGGAAGAGAGAGAAAGAGATAAGAGAGAGAGAGAGAAGAGAATAGAGATAAGAGAGAGAAAAAGAGAACGAGAGAGAGCGAAGAGAGAGGAGAGAGAGAGAGAGAGAGAGAGAGATAAGAGAGAGAAAAGAGAACGAGAGAGAGCGAGAGAGAGAGAGAGAGAGAACGAGAGAAAAAAAGAAAGAGAGAACGAGAGAGAAAAGAAAAAGAGAGACAGAGAGAGAGAGATGACACAGCCTATGTCCGGAGTCCGTGAGCACTGACCTGAGAGCGCCGCGCACCCATCATCGCCTCATAAAACAAGACATAAAAGCCGACATGGCATTTAGGCAAACGGGGGGGGGGGGGAGGGGAGAAAGAGGAAACAGAAAAGGAAGAAATGAAGGGGGGGGGGAAAGTGAAAATGATCGGGCAAGGAAGGGGAAGCGAGAAGGAAAAAAAACGATAAGGAGAGTAATGGGGGAAAGGATAATTGAACCGACAGGGACAAAGGTCAGAAAGTAGAAAGATTGTGGAAAGCAAAGAAAAAAAGAAAAAAAAAATGGCTGAAAGAAAGGAACGAGTGAACAAGTCAGACAGACAGACAGACAGACACACACACAGACAGTAGGCTTCCCCCCTCCCCCCCCCACTCCTCGGTCGTCCCAAATAACAACGGTAACGAAGGCTGCGCTAGTGAGCCTCACGGTTCGGTAGGCTTCACTTGGGCTTCACGGCGGTAATGAAGGGGGAATGCACCAGGGAGGAGGCCAGAGCGAGTGGACTGTCCCGACCACTTTGGGAAGGGGAGGAAGGGGGGGAAGGGGGAGAAAGAAGGGAAGGGGGAGGAGGAGGGAAGGGGGGAGGGAGGGAGAAGGGAAGGAGAGGGAGGAGGAAGGGAGGGGAAGGGAAGGGGGGGAGGAAGAATGGGAGGAAGGAGAAAGGGTGAGAGATGGGAAGAAGGAAGGGGAGGAGAAGGAAGAAGGGGGAGGAATGGGAGGAAGAAGCGGGGAGGAGAGGAGGAGGAAGAAGGGAAGGGGGGAATGGGAGGAGGAAGAAGGGAAGGGGGGGAGGAAGGAAAAGGGTGGGAGATGAGGGAGTGAAAGGGATAGAAATGGGGTACAGAGGAAAATGGAATATGAGCACGAATGATAATACATTAAGTGTAAAGTGGCAGATATCTGATGTGGGGGGGGGGCGATTTTGGAATAGGGGAGGAGGAAGAAGGGGGGAATGGGAGGAAAAAAAGGTGGGAGAGAAGAAGTGAAAGGGATAGAAATGGGGTACTGAGGAAAATGGAATACGAGCACTGATGATTAATCGTAAAGTTGCGGAGATCTGTTAGGGTGGGGGGGGGGGCGACTTGGAGGGACGAGAAGTGAACTTAATTAAAGAGTGGGCCAAGAGGTCGAAGGCACAGAAACGCTATTAATAGGAAACAGAAACCCACCGAAGATTCTAATGATTTGCCAAGTCCCTGATTTTCTTTCCCTTCCCGCGGGTCTACCCCTTGCTCCCTTCCCCATCCACCGGGAAATACAACCGCAAAGGCGAGAGACGCTGGCGCCAAGAATCGCCGGCGGGAATCGTACCACTCTCAAACGACCAATCACAGACGGAGAGAAATTTTCCGACCAATCAAAGCGCCATCCTTCAGACAGGACGGCGGAACCAATCAGAAGCGCCGAAGGACGGGTGTGTGAGCGCGGTCGGCCAATGGGCGCGGCGGAAGTGGCGCGGCGGACCAATCGGAAAGCGCCGCTCGGGACACACTTCGCCCGCCGCCTCGACATTCCTGCGGGTTCCCCCTTTTTCCTCCTCTCCCCTCCTTCCCCTTCCCCCGTCCACCCCTCCCTCCGCTTACCCCCCCCTCCTCCCCCCCTCCCTTTCCCCTTCACCCTCCTCCCTCCCCTTTTCCCCCTCCTCCCTCCCTCCCTTCCCTACCTGCCGGCCTTCCCCCAGCCCCCTCCCTGCCCCAACCCAGGACGGCGAAAAAACCCTTCGCCTTGAGCACTCGAAGGGGTTCTAAAAATAAGCCTTCTAGGCTACCTATGCACCTGAAGGCTAGTGAAGATTTAGTTACCGCGGTCACTAGGAAATTAATATTCTCATCTCGCTTTCTCCCCTCTCTCTCTCTGTCTCTCTGTCTCTCTCTCTCTCCCACCTTTCTTCTTTCGTGTGTGTGCATGTGTATGTGTGCATGTGTATGTGTGCATGTGTATGTACGTGCGTGTGTATGTACGTGCGCGTGTATGTGCGTGCGTGTGTACGTGCGTGTGTATGTACGTGCGTGTGTATGTGCGTGCGTGTGTATGTACGTGCGTGTGTATGTGCGTGCGTGCGTGCATGTACGTGTGCATGTGCGTGTTTGTGTGTATATGAGCGTGCGTGTGTGTATGTGTGCATGTGCGTGTATGTGTGTATGTGTGTATGCGTGTGTGTGTGTGTGCGTGTTTGTATGAAAGAGGTCGAGGTCAGACGGTGAATAATCTAAAATCTCAGCAGGAACTCGCACGCCGACGTGTCCGGTGAACTGCAGTGAGTGGCTCGCCTTCTCGCCTTCCTTCTTCCTTCCCTCCTCCTACTTACTTCCTCCCCTCCTTCCTCCTTCCTTCCCCTTACTTCTCGCCTTCCTTTCCTTCCTTCCTTCCCCTTCCTTCTCGCCTTCCTTCCCCTTACTTCTCGCCTTCCTTCCCCTTACTTCTCGCCTTCCTTCCCCTTACTTCTCTCGCCTTCCTTTCCCTTACTTCTCGCTTCCTTCCCTCTTCCTTCCCTTCTCGCCTTCCTTCCTTCCCCTTCATCTTTAGCGTCATCTGCCTTTCGGTTATGGTTTCGGTCTCTGCCTGTCTACACTTCTAGCTCTCCGGCATACTTTCATCCACAGCTTTGATTCATGCTCTCTCTCTCTCTCTCTCTTTATCTTGCTCTTTCTCTCTCTCTCTCTCTGCCCTTCTCTCTCTTTATCTTGTTCTCTCTCCCTCCCTCTCTCTCTCTCTCTCTCTTCTCTCTCTCTCTCTCTCTCTCTCTCCTCTCTCTCTCCTCTCTCTCTCTCTCTCTCTCTCTCTCTCTCTCTCCCCTCTCCCTCTCTCTCTCTCTCTCTCTCTCTTCCCTGGCTACCAACGATTAATATAAATCCTCCAGGCCAGCCACTTTGACCGCTCGGAGTCATCACTAAAATGGCCTCCGTCTGCATATCTCGAATCCGGTGCCCTCGCTGGCCGGACGCAGATACTGGCGCCCAGGTTAACTTCCCTTATTCACTCCCTCCTTTTTCCCCTCCATCCTTATCCGGCGTTTCCTTTCGCATTCTCTTTTTTCTGTTTTCATCTCCCGTGAACTACGTTTCGTGAACTTCGAATCTCTTAACCGTTGTTGCAAGTGATTGGGAAAAATAAAGGATTTGAATTCCCTTGTCGGCAGTCACTTCCCGGCAAGTGAACAACCTGCGGCCCGAATTCCGGTGGGGGAAGAAAATCCTATTCATACGCTATCTTCTTTTATCCCCCCTCTCCCCCTTTCCCTTCTCTCCCCTGCCCCCTCATTGCTGAGTTTCCCCCCCGACTAGCCTCCCCACTTTCCCCCCCCCCCCCACACATCACGCCATCGTCGGACCACTACAACAGGTGACGTTGCAAATAGACCAGTTGGCAACCCCTCCCGCGGACTTCTTACTGGCCAAACTAACTGTATTTGATTTTCCTACTTTTCTTTCTATGGCATGTCAGAATCAAACATGAGTGATCTATGGTATTCAGCATGACGGGGTGTTATGGGATACTGAGAAGTACCGGAGTATTTGGTCATAACCATTATTATACCAGGAGAAAAAAGGAAAAAAAATACTCAGATCTTAAACATATAAAAAAAAAAACACGACAATAATGAATAAGCGAAAATGCAGACACTCACCTCAACCGAATGTTTTTACCCATCTATTCTCTCTCTCTCTCTCTCTCTCTCTCTCTCTTGGCAGCTGCAAGCCCTAACACGGCAGACTTGTAACCTAGCACTGCTGCACCCTCTAATACCATGCTAGACAGACTTGGCACGTCTTCTACACTATAGACCTTCACAAGGACATCAACGGCACGGCAAAGTGATGCAAGAATGTGGTCTGCGTTGATAGTTGCAAAAGGTCGTGTGCGTGGAATCCGTTTTAGCAGAAATGGATGATCCGCGTTGGATAATTGTGCATGACTCTGCCTTTTCTGATTTTTTTTTTTTTTTTTTTTTTTGTCTAATCTATTTTGTATTTGTTTTTTTATTTTGGCATTACGTTCCTATTATGAGAAGAAAACTGGAGTCGTGACCAACGCGGAATTGAAAGCAAGATTTGAATCGGTCTCTGATCCTTATTCAATGGATTGCGCGACGAAATTGCCGATGGAAATACACTGCAACGTTTCTCTCTAAAACACAAGCAATTTCCGATGCAATCTTTGAACTGTAGCATTTGCAACGATGAAAAACTAAAAAACATCGGAGCAATATAATTTTCCACATCCAGACTATAAAACATGCAGACCAAATATCTAGGTACCAATGACCTCAATAACAGAAATTATACAGAATTACACTAAATATGACATCACATCACATCCTAATTACCACATCAACATGCCCGTTCTCCTCACCATCCTCGTGTCACCATGCCTACCACATCAACATGCTCTTTCTCATCATCACCATCTTCTACACGTCACAATACTCACCTCTCGTCGCAGGCGCAGTGGTTAATGGTGCCAATTCCCCAGTTCACGATCCCGTATTTCTTTTCAAAGGAGGTGACGTAGTACGGGCAATGGAGGTCGTGTTGCCGGCAGCACATGTCCGTGCTGGACTCGCCCCCGAGCTCGCCGTACACGGACGCCGAGTAACCCACGCCGCACCACTTGGTCGCCGGGAACCTCAGGCTGTCGAGGACCGAGCGCCGAGACCTGCGTCGAGCGGGAATAGCGTGCCGGGGTGAGGGACGGGCTTTGAGGACGCGCGCTCGACCCCTCGTCTGAACCTGGGTGCTTCTTCCCCTGGACGTCGCACGCGTCCGGTCGGCTTCTTTACACACATTGTCTCTCTTTTCATTGCCTGAAGACTGGTCAGAGGAGGGTGATAGGGACAGGGGGGTGGACTTTGCAAACCTTGACTGGCAAACCAACCGGGAGCGAAAGGCAAGACTTCAGAAGCGTCTAAACCGGAAGACACAACGAATCCCACACAACGGAGCATCGAACACTATCTGCTGTTCCCAACACGACACCCAAAAGGCGCCAGGAGAAAATCTACTCTTTCCTAAGCCAAGAACAACGCTCTCCTTCGGACGAGGGACGAACGCCTCCCTTCCTTCCTTACCTCTCATCGCAGGCGCAGTGGGAGATGGTGGTGAGGCGCGAGTTGTAGATGCCGTACTTGCGGGTGAGGCCGTGGATGTTGACGGGGCACATGTCGTGGGTGCGGCAGCAGGAGTCGGCGCCCACGAAGCCCGAGAGGTCGCTGTAGGAGCTGGCCATGTCTTCGTTGCCGCACCAGTGGGTCCCGGGCAAGATGAGAAGCTCGTTCAGCACCCACCGCTTCTGCCTGAGTCAACACAACCAACTTTCCGCTGTTCAACCAGCTCGTCATGGGGGACAGGCGTTCATATTTCAAAAAGGCTATGTGACACACCCAAACACCAAAGCAAAAAACACAGACGCCCACGGCAAAAGCGCGGGGCACAGCAACCGACGCCCGCACATCAACCACCCCTCGCACCGCCACCCCAAACGCGAAGCCTCTTACTCTAACGTTGCCCTACACTAAAAAAAATATAAATTCGTTCTAACTACACTACATATCTATTAACGAGAAAAAAATGAAGCATAGACAAGCTAAAGGGGACTGCTTACTAAAATCACAAATAATAAAATAATATTAAAATTAATAATGAAAGCTACAGGTAAAAACACGAAATGAAAACTAATACTTTTATCTATATTGGGTCTTAACTTCTACAACAAGGCTTACTAGGGTATGTGACGGTGCTAAACCACAATTCTAGCGGGGGAGAGTGGTGGCTGATGGCAGGTGCTGTTGTCAACGGGTTCTGGTGCAGACTTTGTGGAGTGTTGGTGTTGGTATCAAAGTCTATAGTACTAGTGCTAATCAGACGTGCTGCACTAAGATGTCCGTGTTGTATGACTACATTATTACTAAGTTGTTTTGAGTGTGTTGGCAATGTGGTTATACTCATGGTGGTGTTCCAATACTGGTCCTTGTGTTGTGCAAGTGTTCCAGTGCAAGTGTTCCAGTGCAAGTGTTCCAGTGCAGGTGGTTTCAAACGGAGGCAAAACTAGCAACCCACAAGCAGAACCACGTCATCGAAATGCGAGTCAAAAAAAAGGCACCAATCTGTTTCCCAAGCAATAAAATCAACTGAGACAAGCAAAAAAAAACTACAGCTACTACAAGGTGTCTCTGCCAGGCTAAGTGCAGACTACTGAAGGTGGTTTACAAAGCACAGAAAACAAAACAAAAAAAAAGGACACAACATAACGAATCATGAGACATTACTAAACACAAAGTTATGTTTACAGGCATGAATGGTTTAATCAGTCCAAATCAATCAATTCAAACGTGTGTCATGCAACAAAAAACATGCAGTATTTTGTGAAAGAAGGTAAAGAAAATAAAAGGAAAGTAAAGCCATTAAGAATTCATAAAAAGAAAAAAATGAAGAGCCGAGTATGTTAAAATAAGCATTTAGGTGTCATAGTCGAAAAAGTTAGATCAAAACGCCAGCAACAATGAATATTCTATTATTAAAATAAGGTAAAAAATAGCAATCTCACTTAGTAAGGTAAAAAAAGACAGTGAGTTTTAAAAGCAGTGAGTTTTAAAGAAAATTACTGACACCTTTTCGTGAACATATAGTCAAGAGATATTTTCAGTTAAGAGATATTTTCAGTTACCAATCACCACAAATTGATATTCTGAGTTATTAGTGAAATCTGAATGATGAAGCATTACAGAAAGCATTACAGCTTTTGCTGCAGCCTAAATTAAAGCATATATATATATATATTTCTTTTTTCACAAGAAGCAAATTTATTAATCGGAAAGAGCAAATTGATAGCTCATATTTTTTTTTCTTTCCGTTCTTTTTCCATGAATAATTTCGACATGTAATCCAATCCAAAACGAAAAATGACACGATCCCGACGGCGCGAGAGGCCCCGCCGTCGGTGCGCTACGCCCTTCGCCAACACTACAGCGACAGACAACCAGAGCTACAAGCCATGGCCCCCACGTGGCACTCAGGGGGGGAAAGAGTGCCACAGGGAATATGGGTTGGGATCTCCAGTGACTAATGAAAGGGGGGGAGGGAGATTATAGGCAAGATAAGAGAGTACAGATGTTGTGAAAGAAGCGGTATCATTATTTCTGTTTGGTCGCTCATTCACCAGGAACTTCGGTGTTGTTCCCTGGTGTATGAGGAACCATTTGTTTTTTTTCTTTAGTTCATGTACCAGGAGCTACGATAACTAGCTACCTGGTTCATGAACTATAGTGACATAGAACCCAGGTTCAGGCTCGGCGTCATTTAAAAAAATATATGTTTATGAATGTCTACAAACTACGTGCACTTAGGACAGATGTAAAGAGACAGTTTAAGCACCCAAAACATTTAGCTATGTATATATTGTGACTTTTTTTTCATTTAACAATATAGACTAGAAGCTTTTGAGATTACATGCCAGACATGTAACCTATATTAACAATAAAGGACACACATTTAAAATACAGGAAAATATCCTTTTTTAAACTGATTTAACAGAAAATGAAACCTTCCATGCAGTGACAAATCCCATTTAAAACACGATGTCGCACAAATGCACAGGAGGCGGCGGCAGATAGCAACACCGCAGAAAAAAAATGCACTTTGATTTTTTTTTTCTTTTTTTTTTTTACCTGGCGTGGGAGACTCCGAGGTCGCTGTTCTCGTCTCGCGTTGCGCTGGCGGCTCCGTGGCTCTTGTGGGACCGCCTCTCCGCCTTCACCCCGGCCCGGACGCGGCGGTGGTGGTCCTTGCACTGTGGGAGACAGGGGGGAAACCCAGGCGGTGTCAGAGTGGGTCGTCACAGCTTTGTCTCGGATATAAAGTTTATTGATCGTTCCTAAGATTACTGAGGTAAAATACGGGTAAAATTCATAACGCAGACAATAATTATATCAATATAAAAGAGTAATAATCATCATGTAACCGGAAAACTTTGGAGAAACTTGTGTGCTGACTGACCTGTGCTCTCAGCTGCCGGAAGTGAACGACAGGCCTCAGGTACTCCGGCAGTTCAGCCTCCTCGGACAGGTGTACAAATGATATATTATGAAGAGGTCCGGCCCAAGACCCTGTTGACAAACGAGTAGACGAATTGTGAAGATACATATACATCTATATAGTATATGTTGATATATCGATGGGCCAATTGTAAAAAATAATAAATATTAATAATTCACATTCCTTTGTAAATCATAGAAATACACTCGAAGGAAAACACGAAAGGGAACGAGTAGGAAGGACTACCAAATACAAACCTAACATGGAAGAGAGAAAAACGATTATGGAGAGAGAGAGAGAGAGAGAGAGAGAGAGAGAGAGAGAGAGAGAGAGACACAGACAGAGAGACAGAGAGACAGAGAGACAGAGAGACAGAGAGACAGACAAACAGGCAGACAGAGACAGACAGACAGACAGAGAGTGAAAAAAAAAGCAGACAAAAAAACATCACACGCAGACATACATACCGGCGGCGTGTCCATAGCGAGCTCCGCATCTTCCCTGAACCCGCGCAGGAATTTCTCCACCTCCTCCTCCTCCGACGTGAGCTCGCAGTCCCTGAGCGAGAGGCCATCCACGCTGATCCGGTCCGTCACCTCGCCGACGTAGATGAGGGTGAGAAGATGCCGGTGGTGGCTGATCTGGCGCAGGACGAGGCCGCTGAGGACAGAGGGGGGGGAATGAATGAGAATGGGGCGGGAGGAAGAAGGGGGAGGGGGAGGGGGAGGGGACGGGAAGGAAGGGAGGGAAGGAGGGAGGGAGGGGAAGGGGAGGGTTGGGAAGGAAGGGAGGGAGGGAATGCATGAGAATGGGGCGGGAGGGGAGGGGAGAGGTGCGGGAAGGAAGGGAGGGAGGGGAGGGAGGGAAATGCATGAGAATGGGGCGGGGGAGGGGGGGCCGGTGAGAATGGGGGGGGGGGAGGGAGGGAACCGAATATGGCGGTGAGGGGAGGAGGAGGGAAGGAAGGAAGGGGGTGAATGCATGAGAATGGGGTGGGGGAGGGGGGGGAATGGGGTGGGGGAAGGGAGGGACAGATAAGAATGGGGGGTGAGGGAGGGAAAGGGGGGGAGGAAGGAGGAGGGAACAGATGAGAATAGGGGAGGGGAGGGAGGGAGGAGGAGGAGGGGGAGAGGTTAGGAAAGGGAAAGAAGGAAGGGATGTGAGAGCAAGGAAGAGGGGAAGGGAATAAAGGAGGAGGGTG
>NW_020870688.1:1032848-1036037 GCF_003789085.1 Penaeus vannamei
TTTTTTAAAAAAGTATTTATTGCGTGCATTCCTATAGAAGCAATTCTATATAAAACAATAAATAATGATTTATAAAGTAATAGAAAATAATAAATAATAAAATAATAATTCTATATAAAATAATTCTATATAAAATCTTCACAATTCAGGATTTTTTGGGGATACGCATTCAAATTAATTTCTGAAAAACTGTATTTATTGCGTGCATTCCTTCTAGAAGCTGATAGAGTATGGTGTGCATTTTATAATCTCCATTCACAAGAAAGATTAGAAAGGGGGCATATTTATGAGCAGTGTTCATTACACAACCTGGAGTTAAAGAGTATGTGAACCCTCTTTGCAACACGAATCATATTTACATTAAATTAACATATATAGAGATACTTGGAAGCCAAATAATCTGCGTTAAAAAAAAAATCCGAAAAATTAGCTGCTAACCTTTTGTTATTTGCATTCGTTAAACATATTTATATTTTCCATTTCAGAGAAAACGTAAAAAAAAAACAGATTTCCTTAAAATCAGCTTCAAATTTTAAGTTCCTTGCATTCGTTAAACAGATATATATTTTCCATTTCAGAGAAAACGTAAAAAAAAAACAGATTTCCTTAAAATCAGCTTCAAATCTTAAGTTCCTTGCATTCGTTAAACAGATATATACTTTCCATTTCAGAGAAAACGTAATAGTCTTTTAAAGGGTTCGGAGTCCATGCCAGGGTCCCATCAGTATTTTATTCATGGTTTTTATTATTCGAATGATAAGCTGAGAAGCAACTGGCCAAGTTACTGCAGGATGCGGTGGGTTTTCGTGCCAAAGAAATGGAAGGTCGTGCAGTAGTTATATATACACATCACTGTAATGCATTTGCATATATATATATATGTGTTGTGTGTGTGTGTGTGTGTGTGTGTGTGTGTGTGTGTGTGTGTGTGTGTGTGTGTGTGTGTGTGTGTGTGTGTGTGTGTGTGTGTGTGTGTGTGTGTGTGGGTGTGTGTGTGTGTGTGTGTGTGCTGTGTGTGTGTGTGTGTGTGTGGTGTATGTACGCGTATCCATGTGTGTACATGTGCTTGTCCATTAACCTATTTTCATTCACTTTTTCAAATCGTATATCAGTACTTTCGATATACACAAAATACTAAATATACTTACAGGTTTAACGGCTAAAACTTTAACTATTAGCAGTTTCTATCCACATACGTGCGTGGAATAAACGATTACAATATTGAAGTATTATCCAATTTTCTTTTTTCTGAAAATATCGGATTTTTTTTCTTCTGTGAATGTCTCCGTTTATATTCATATCTCTGTCTGTTATTCTGTCTGTCTTTGTATTTCTGTTTGTCTTGCTGTTTTTTTGTTCTATTTGTCTGGCAGTCAGACAATCTATGTCTGTATCTCTGATTATATATGTATTTATGTATGTATGTGCGTATGTATGTGTGTATGCATGTATGTATATATATGTGTATGTATGTGTATGTATGTGTGTATGTATGTATGTATGTATGTATGTATGTATGTATGTATGTATGTATGCATGTGTGTATGTATGTGTATGTATGTATGTATGTATGTATGTATGCATTTATGTATGTGTGTATGTATGTGTGTATGTATGTATGTATGCATTTATGTATGTATGTATGTGTGTATGCATGCATGTATGTATGTATGTATATATGTACGTATGTATGTATGTACGTATATATGTATGTATGTGCATCCATGTATGTATATATATATATATATATTATATATATATATATATATATAATATATATATATATGTCTGTGTGTGTATGTATGTATGTGTGTATGTATGTATATACATGTATATGTATGTGTGTGTGTGCCAGCCCGTATTGACCAGCCGGACAATGTCACGTTCGTAATCTTGATCTACGTGTCCGGCCGGGTCATTATTATGTAATAAGAAAATATTGAGCAACATGACAATTTTAAGAAGGGGTGGGAGGGGGGAGGGACGGGGAGGGGGGGAGGGGGGGGAGGACGCAGCGCTTAATACGCACGCACACACAGGTACACACGCTGCACGCATCCCTGTTAACAGACAGACAGGCAGACAGGTAGACACACACGTACGCCAGTTTTACGCGAATTTATTTATTTCTTTGTTTTTTTTTACTCTTCTTCTATTTGGCGAGATGTTAGGGTGTGTTTTTTTTTATTATTTTTATCTCTTTATCTCTTTCTTTATTTGTATGTCTGTCTGTTTTTTTTCCTCTCTCTCTCTCACCTCTATCTGTCTATCGTCCTTGGTCTCTCTCCCCATTCTCCTCCTTCCCTTCCTCTCTTTTTTCCCTCTCTCCTCTCTCTCCTCTCTACTCTCATCTCTTCTCTTCTCTCTCTCTCTCTCTCTCTCCTCTCTGCTCTCGTCTCCTCATCTCTCTCTCCTCATCTTCTCTCTCCACTCTCCATCACATCAATCTTCCCTCTCTTTCTCTCTCATCTCTGTCGTCCTCCCTGTTCCTCCCTCCCTGTTCACTCCACATGCCAAACTCCCCAACTCCACTCTCTTCTCTCTCGTCTTCTCACAATCTCAAATCTCGTCTCTCGTACTCTCTCTCTCTCCTCGCTCTCTGTCTCTCTCTCTCCTCTCTTCTCTCATCTCTCACTCTGTCGTCTGTCTTTCTTTCTTTCTTTCTTCATTCTTCTCTACCTCATCCCTTCCTCTGCCTTTTGCTTTCTCGATCCCCCCACACAAGCAGCTAAGGTCACACACATCACACATAAGCACGCACGCACTCACAAGCCACAAGCACACACACACGCATACGCAACACGCACACCGCACACGCAACACACACACACTACACACACACACACGCAAACGACACACACAACACCCACACACACCACACACACACACACACACACACACACACAACCCCCACATTTCTAACCCACACGCCACACCACACCCACACCGCACACCACACACCCCCAAACCCCCACTACCAGCAAAACACCCCAAACCATCACCCCACCCCACCACCCCCCCTACCCAAAAAACACACAGAACTCACACAACCAAACACGACACCCAAAACCCACCGACCCCCTTCCACAACACACAAGCATCATATCAGCTGACACTACAGTTCCCGAAGGCACAGAACAGTCGCCGAAATGTGGCGGCAGCCGGAGAGCACACACAGCACCCACAACC
>NW_020870688.1:1042635-1047635 GCF_003789085.1 Penaeus vannamei
TATATATATATAGCAAGGGAATTTTTTTTTGTATGTTATTTTTGTTGTGATTATATTTGGGTTATGAGTATCTTTATTATAATATGATGAATAATACAATAATGATGATATAATGATAATGACATTAGCGATGATGATAGTAGTAGTTATATAGTAGTAGTACAAGTAATAATAATGATAATAATAATAGTAATAACAATGATAATGATGATAATAATAATATTAATAATAACAGCATCAACAACAACAACAATAATAATGATAATAATAGTAATAACAATGATAATAGGAAAAATTATGATAATAATAAAAACAACACTGATGATGATAATAATAATAATAATGATTATAATGATAATATTTACAATGTAATAATTAGTAATGGTAATAACTGATAACAATGATAATAATAATGATAATCATACTTATAATAAAGGTAACAATGATGATAATAATGATGATAATGATAATAATGATAATAAAACAATTCATAATTATCATTATCATCATTGTTATTTTTTGTTATCATCATTATTATCATTATTATCTACGACCATAAAAGCTACTATCACTATAATTACAGTATTCTAATTATCATTATCACCCTCCTTATTTTCACCAACATTATTATCAGATTTCTTGTTATTATCATTAATAGTAATATTGTTATCATCACTTCAACAGCAAAGAACATATTCTGCCCACGGTTCCAACAACAAAAAATAACAGTCTACCACCACTTAACCATTAAAGGCTCTTTATCACTCGCCTATCTATATCTCTCTATATCTAATCCATCCTTTTCTTTAACTTGGCTTAAGCTATCTCGATATTCGAATCATTTTCTTAAACTAAAGTCGAATCCACATCTATATTACAATCCATCTTTATAAACTAAGCTACCTAAATATCGATCCATCGCCATCTATATCAATATATCCAATCCATCTTTTCCTAACTTGGCTTAACCATCTCGATATTCGAATCAATTCATCGCTCATCTATATCCTATATATCTCATCCATCTTTATCCTAAACTCGACACAAGCTACCTAAATATTCGAATAATTTCCATCGTTCACCTATATCCAAATATATCTCATCCATCTTTATCCTAAACTCTCCTTGAGCCATCTCGATATCCGAATCAATTCCATAGCTCATCTATATCCAAATATATCCAATCCATCTTTATCCTAAACTCGGCATAAGCTCGATATTCGAATCATTTCCATCGCTCATCTATATCTCTATATATCTAATCCATCTTTATCCTCAACTCTCCTTGAGCCATCTCGATATCGAATCAATTCCATAGCTCATCTATATCCAAATATATCTCATCCATCTTTATCCTGAACTCGGCTTAAGCCATCTCGATATTCGAATTCGTTCATCTATATCTCTATATATCTAATCCATCTTTATCCTGAACTCTCCTTGAGCCATCTCGATATTCGAATCAATTCCATATCTCATCTATATCCAAATATATCCAATCCATCTTTATCCCGAACTCGGCTTAAGCCATCTCGATATTCGAATCAAAAACAATCGTTCATCTATATCTCTATATATCTAATCCATCTTTATCCTGAACTCTCCTTGAGCCATCTCGATATTCGAATCAATTCCATATCTCATCTATATCCAAATATATCCAATCCATCTTTATCCCGAACTCGGCTTAAACCATCTGATATCCGAAGCAATTCCAATCATTTTCGCTCAGCTTGATTCGAAGTCGCCCCCCTCAGCCCAGGCGGGAAATTTCGCCCAAAAGAGAGATGACATATTGCCTTAATATACGTTAACACTTTGCATGCGAATCGGTGAGTTAGCGCTGGGGACAGACGAGGGAGGAGGAGGAGGGGGAGGAGGAGAGGTGGGAGGAGGAGGTGGAGGAGGTGGATATGGATGATGATTGATGATGTGGTGGGGGGGAAGGGGAGGGGTGGGGAGGGAGGTGGGGGGGAGGGAGGGGGAGAGGAGGAGGAGGGAGGAGGAGGTGGAGAGGAGGGAGGAGGAGGTGGAGGAGGGAGGAGGAGGGGAGAGGTGTGGGAGGAGGAGGAGGAGGTGGAGGAGGGAGGAGGAGGAGGAAGGAGGAGGAGGAGGAGGTGGAAGGAGGAAGGAGGAGGTGGTGGGGGAAGGATGGGGAGGAGGAGGAGGTGGTGGTGTGGTGGAGGGGGGGGATAGAGCGAGGGAGTGAGGAGGGAGAGGAGGGGTTGAGGATAGGAGGGGGGATAGAGCGAGGGAAGAGGAGGGTGGAAGAAGAGAGGGGGGGGAGGAGGAAGAGAGGTGGAGGAGGAGGGAGGAGGAGGTGGACAGGGGAGGAGCGTGATATGATGATGCATGATGATGATGATGATGATATTGATGATGATGATGATGATGATTGATGATGTGTCGTGTGGGAAGGGAGGGGGGGGGGAGGAGGTGGAAGGAGGTGGCTGAGGAGGAGGGTGGATGATTATGATGATGACAGACTGATGATGATAAGATGATGATGATGATGAGGTGGGGGAAGGGGATAGGGGAGGAGGAGGGTGGAGAAGAAGGAGTGAGGGAGGAGGGAGGAGGTGAGTAGGGGAGGGGAGAGGTGGTGGAGGGGGAAGGGGCGAGAGGAGGAGGGAGGAGAAGGAGGAGGAGAACGGAGGGGAGGAGAGGAGGAGGGGTGGTGGGGAAAGGGGAGGAGGCGGAGGGATGAGGAGGAGGAGGAGAGGAGGAGAGGGAGAGAGGGTGGTGGGGAAGGGAGGGGGAGGAGGAGGAGGAGGGTGAGGAGGAGGGAGGAGGAGGAGGAGGGAGTGTGGTGGTGGTGGAGGGTGAGTGGAGGGAGAGAGGGGAGGAGGGAGAGAGGATAACAAGAGGTGAGGAGGGGAGGAGGAGGAGGAGGAAGAGGAGGAGGGGAAAGGAGGAGGAGGAGGAGGAGGAGGAGGGAGGAAGGAGGAGGTGGAGGTGGAGGTGGAGGGAGGAAGAGGAGAGGAGGAGGTGGTGGGGAGGAGGAGGAGAGGAGTGAGGAGGCAGGTGGAGGAGGAGGAGGACGGGGCGAAGGAGGAGGAGGGGAGGAGGTGAGGAGGAGGTGGTGAGAGAGAGACGGAGTTGGCGGTCTGCTCTCTTGAGGAGCGTGAGCGTCAGTCCGAGTGCGGTCGAGGTCTGAGCTGCGGAGGTGGAGTCGCTGGTGCAGGTGTATGGCAAGGTTCGTGCGATCTCGGTGGTTGGTCTCCTTCGTCGGTAACGTCCGCGTTATAAGGCTCTCAGGAGGATGCAGGAGGAGTCGAGGGGGGTCTGGAGGAGTCAGGTCTCCTCATACTTCTCTGTCTGGTTCTGATCTTTCCCCTCCCCTCCCCTCATCTCTACTCTCATTATCGTGCTACTCCTCTTATGCTTTTCATCTACTCTCTCTCTGTCCGTATTATCCTCATTATTGTCTTGATTCTTATGCATTTCATTATGTCTATGCTATATATCACTTCTCTCTACTCTTATCCGTCCATTACTATTACATTATACTTTCTTCTTATCATCCTTTCTTCCTCCCTCACTCTCTCCCTTACTCCCTATCCCTTCTCTCTCTTCATTCCATCCCTCCTTTTTGTATCTTCTCTTGTATGTCTCCCTCTCTCTCCTCTCTCTCTCTCTCTCCCCCTCCTTTCCTCTCTCTCTTCTTCCCCTTCTCTCCCTCCCTCACTAATCATTAACTTACTACTACTTTCTTATCTTCTTTCATCTTCCTTCTTCTCTTTACTCTTGCATTGACTACTCTCTCCTCTAGTGTGATATCATATAGATACTATTGTTCATCATTCATTATTTCATTTATGTTATTACTTCCATCTCTACCTCATCCTTCTCACTCTCTCCTCTTGCGGTATTATCATGACTACTATTCATTTATCATATTACTATTATTTTCATCACCCCATCATGTTATCATTATATCATTATTACTATCATCAGCATTATTGCTATTGACATAATATCATATCATAATCATCATATTATCACACATTACTATTTATTCATTCGTTTCTGTTATTGCTGTTATAATCATTATCTTTTCTTATCACCATCATTTATCACATCACATCGTTATATCGGCATATCATTATCAATCTCATTATCAATCCGGATTCCTCTTTCCAAGCCGATTAGAGAAAGCCGAAAATGATTAAAAATGCCATAATTTTCGTGACACAGATTAAATCGGGTTATTTGTTATTGCGTCATTTCGAGAAAAAAAAACTTTTTTTTTTTTCTTTTTTTTTTTTTTTTTTTTAGGGTGGGGTGGGTGGGGGGTAAATAGGTCAATTGCTGTTAATCTTATTTATTGGAAAATGGTGAGGAGATCAGATAGATCGAGAGGGAGGGGAGTGATGGGAGTGAGGAGGAGGGAGGTAGGGAGAGGAGAGGGAGAGGGAGAGGAGAGAGAGAGAGAGAGAGAGGAGGGAAGAGGAGAGGGAGATAGATAGATAACTAGATAGATAGATAGATAATAGATAGAGAGAGAGAGAGAGGGAGAGCAGATAGAGAGAAGGAGACGAGAAGGAAGAGGGAGATATTATTAGATAGGTAGATAGATAGATATAGATAGATTAGATTAAGAGAGAGAGAGATGAGAGGAGAGAGAGAGAGACGAGAGAGAGAGAGAAGAGAGAAGAGAGAGAGAGAGAAAGAGACAGAGACAGAGACAGGACAGCAAGCATGCAGATCACAGAGAAGAGACCAGATAGACAAAGAATTGTCGAGGGAAGCGAAAGAGAAACGGAAAGAAAAAAAAGAAAAGAAAGGAAAGAAAAAAACACTCACAGAAACAAGATAAAAGAAAAATAACCAAAGTTTAAATAACCCAATTCCGCTGAAAACAAACAAACACACAAACAAAAACAAACTCCATCTTCGATCACCGCGTTTTTTTTTTTTATTCATTTTTTTTCTCTCTCTTCCTTTTTTTTCACTTCCTTCCCCCTTCTCCTTTTATATAGGAAGTTGACGTAGAAGAG
>NW_020870688.1:1060135-1070135 GCF_003789085.1 Penaeus vannamei
TTTTTTTTTTTGAAATGAGAAAAGAAGGATAAAAAAATGGAAGTAAAGGAGAAGAAAAGAAAGAAATAAAAAAAAAGAAAAGAGAAGAAAGAAGAATCAGGAAAAGGAGAAGACACTAATAAAAGGAAGAAGAAGAAAGAAGAAATAACAAGAAAATTAAGAAAAAGAGAAAGTAAACACAAAAAAATCAAATGAAAGAGAAAAAAAGTAGACAAAAAAAAGAACAGAAAAAATAAAAAAAAAATAAAAAATCAAAGAAAAGGGAAAGGAACAAAAAGAAGAAGCAGAAGAAGAAGCAGAAGAAGAAGCAGAAGCAGAAGCAGAAGCAGAAGCAGGAGCAGGAGCAGGAGCAGGAGCAGGACAGGAGGAGGCAGGAGCAGGAGCAGGAGCAGGAGCAGAGCAGGAGCAGGAGCAGAGCAGGAGCAGGAGCAGGAGGCAGGAGCAGGAGCAGGAGCAGGACAGCAGGACAGGAGAGGAACAGGAGCAGGAGCAGGAGAGCAGGAGCAGGAGCAGGAGCAGGAGCAGGAGCAGGAGCAGGAGCAGGAGCAGAGAAGGAGCAGGAGCAGGAGCAGGGAGCAGGAGCAGGAGCAGGAGCAGGAGCAGGAGCAGGAGCAGAGCAGGAGCAGGAGCAGGAGCAGCAGGAGCAGGAGCAGGAGCAGGAGCAGGAGCAAGGAGCAGGAGCAGGAGCAGGAGCAGGAGCGGAGCAGGAGCAGGAGCAGAGCAGGAGCAGGAGCAGGAGCAGGAGCAGGAGCAGGAGCAGGAGCAGGAGCAAGGAGCAGGAGCAGGAGCAGGAGAGCAGGAGCAGGAGCAGGAGCAGAGCAGGAGCAGGAGCAGGAGCAGGGCAGGAGCAGAGCAGGAGCAGGAGCAGGAGCAGGACAGGAGCAGGAGCAGGAGCAGAGCAGGAGCAGGAGCAGGAGCAGGAGCAGCAGGAGAGGAGCAAGGAGCAGGAGCAGGAGCAGGAGCAGGAGCAGGAGCAGGAGCAGGAGCAGGAGCAGGAGCAGGAGCAGGAGCAGGAGCAGGAGAAGGAGAAGGAGAAGGAGCAGGAGAAGGAGAAGGAGAGAGAAGGAGAAGGAGAAGGAGAGAAGGAGAAGGAGAAGGAGAAGGAGAAGGAGAAGGAGAAGGAGAAAGGAGAAGGAGAGAGGAAGAAGGAGAAGGAGAAGGAGAAGGAGAAGGAAGAAGGAGAAGGAGAAGGAAGGAGAAGGAGAAGGAGAAGGAGAAGAGAAAGGAGAAGGAGAAGGAGAAGGAGAAGGAGAAGGAGAAGGAGAAGGAGAAGGAGAAGGAGAAGGAGAAGGAGAAGGAGAAGGAGAAGGAGAAGGAGAAGGAGAAGGAGAAGGAGAAATAATAATAAGAAAAATCACGCCCCTTTTATCCTCTCCATCGTCTCGAAAAGTCCATCACATCTTTGACTTTAATGCTACCTTGTCAACGGCGTCTTGGGAGGGGGGGAGGGAGGGGGAAGGGGAGAGGGGAAGGGAGGTGAGGGAGAGGGGGAAGGAGGGGAGGGGGGAGGGGAGGGGGAAGGAGGTGTGGAATAAAGGAATAAGGGGAAGGAGGGAGGGAGAGGAGAAAAGGGGGCTGAGGGAGAGGGGGAAGAGGGTGAGGGGAGGGGAGGGAGAGGGGGGTAAGGTGAGATAGAGGGGTAAGGGGAGAGGTGGAAGGGGGAGTAAAAGGAGAAGGGAGGAGGTATGGAAGAAAGGGGGGTAAAGGGGAGGGGGGGCAGGGGGAGAGGAGGAGCAGGAGACAGAGACAGACAGACAAACAGACAGAGAGAAAGAAAGGAAATGAGGAAGGATTTAAGAGAGAAAAGAGAAAAGAGAAAATAGAGGTAGGGGGGGGGGGAGAGGGGGGAAGGGGGGGAGGGAGAGGGGGGGAAGGGGCGAGAGAAATCCGAGAGGTGTCAAGTTGGTTTTGTTAATTCACGCGATGACTGTCATAAGTGCCCATGAACGGCCTCATGGTAGGGGGAAGGGGGGGGGGAAGGAGGAGGAAGAAGAGGGGGTGAGGAGGAGAGGAGGAGAGGGGTGAAGGAGGAGGAGGAGGAGGAGGGGAGGGTGAAGGAGGAGGAGGAGGGGGTGAAGGAGGAGGTAGGGTGAAGGAAGAAGAGGAAGAGGAGGGAGGAGGGAGGGGAGGGATGAAGTAGGAGGAGGAGGAAGAGAGGGGGGTGAAGGAGAGGGGAGGGTGGAGGAAGAGGGGGGGTGAAGGAGGAGGGGGGGTGAAGGAGGAGGGGGGAGTGAAGGAGGAGGAGGAGGGAAGTGAAGGAAGAGGAGGAGGGGGGATGAAGGAAGAGGAGGAGGAGGAGTGTGTAGGGGAGGAGGAGGGGAGGGAGAAGGAGGGGGTGGGGGTGAAGGAGGAGGAGGGGGAAGGAGGAGGAAGGTGGGGGAAGGAGGAAGGGGGGGTGAAGGAGGAAGGGGGTGAAGGAGGAGGAGGAGGAGAGAGGGGGGTGAAGGAGGAGGAGGAGGAGAGGGGTTGAAGGAGAGGAGGAGGGAGGAGGAGGAGGGGGTTGAAGGAGAAGGAAGAGGAGGGGGTGAAGAGGAGGAGGAGGAGGAGGGGGGTGAAGGAGGAGGGCGAGTGAAAGGAGGAAGGTGGGTGCAAGGAGAGGAGGAGGAGGGGTGAATGAGGAGGAAGAGAAGAGGGAAACAGAAAGGGGAGGAGTACGAAAGGAAGGAAGAATGGAAAGGGGAAGAGGTATGGGTGGGTTAAAAAAATAATAATAATTCATCGTAGGTCTAACTCATCGCTACGTCACACACATTTAGCCGTTATTGAAAGAGAGAGAGAAAGAGAAAGAGAAAGAGAGAGAGAAAGAGAGAAGAGAGAGAGAAAGAGAAAGAGAAAGAGGAGAGAGAGAAGAGAAAGAGAAAGAGAGAGAGAGAGAGAGAGAGAGAGAGAGAGAGAGAGAAGAGGAGAGAGAGGAGAGAGGGAGAGAGGGAGAGAGGGAGAGAGGGAGAGAGGGAGAGAAGAAGAGAGAGAGAGGAGAGAGGGAGAGAGGGGAGAGGGAGAGAGGAGAGGGAGAGGAGAGGGAGAGGAGAGGGAGAGGAGAGGGAGAGGGAGAGGGAGAGGGAGAGAGAGGGAGAGAGAGAGAGAGAGAGAGAGAGAGAGAGAGAGAGAGAGAGAGAGAGAGAGAGAGAGAGAGAGAGAGAGGAGAGAGAGAGAGAGAGAGAGAGAGAGAGAGAGAGAGAGAAGAGAGAGAGAGGAAGAGAGAGAGAGAGAGAGAAGAAGAAGAAGGATATGGAGAAAGACAATTGACGTTAAAGGAAATACGACTGGAATACCACGCGAACTCGACACCAGTGTTGCCAGTACAGCAAATTTGGGCGCTAACCTGACGGGAAAATTTTCAATCTAGCGAAACCGTTACGATTTTGAGTTTCCTCTTTTTGTTATTCATCTATTTATTAATTTGATTTAATAAGGGGTTATTTTACGTCAGTGATCAATATTAATTGTTGTTTGGTCGTTTGTATTTTCTTTTTAATGAGAGTACTTTGAAAGTATATTGTAATCAGGAATTGACAGTAAAATAATGATGGATAACCTTGATGAAAAAGTATGTAGCACACATTCGTAATATTAGCGTAATAATCATTTTTATCAGCATTACCGTCTTGACCATTACTTTGTTACCTTTAATGGTGCTTACTTGCGATATTTTAGTTTCATCAGTCTTAATCATCAGTGAAAAAAGAAACAGTTACCATCACCATATTTTACGAAAGAAACCCGCTAACCGCAAATCGTTCGCTAACATTGCTAAATCACCCTCAGCCTAATAAACCAAAAAACACTAATTTATCTAACAAGATCAATCACTTCCCCCCTCCCTTCCACCCCTTTAATCCCCCTCCCCCCCCCCCCACCTTCCCACCAAGAAAAAAAAAGATAAAAGAATTCGTTTCGTCACCCGAATCGCGCTAAACTTAGCGTAACTGCTGTCGCTCTAGTTAGCAGTTAGCGGTTTTCACAGCCTAACGGTCGAGTCCATTCGAATAACGTGCCTAATGTTTTTCTTTTTTCTCTCTTTTTTCACTTATTCGTTGATCGTTTCGAAGTGTAACGCAATTTATGGCCGGTAAAGCAGTGGCGCCGTGAAATATGAGATAAGAGAGGTTCTACGTGCCTAAAACATTTATTAATCGTGAGATTTTTTTTGAGGGGGTAAAGGGGGTGGGGTGAGGAGAGGAGGGGGGTGGGGGTGAGGAGAGGAGTGGGGCCCAATGGTCTTTTTTATTATTATATTAGTATATTCAACCTTATTATTTAACATCGTTTGAAAAAAATAATTTTGATGCTCTTTTTTTTTATAGACAATATATCAATGTTAACTTTTCTATTCATCATTAATATTATTTTTCATTGTTATTGTTATAATTATTATTGTTATTAATACTGCTATTATCATTATCACTATCTTCATCATCATTATCAATACTGTATCAGTGCTTTTGTTCTGGTTATTATCATTATCCTTATTACTACTACTTTTATTATTATTATTATTATTATTATTATCATTATTATTATTATTATTATTATTATTATTATTATTATTATTATTATTGTTGTTATTATTATTATTTTTATTATCATTGTTTATCATCATTATTGTTTATCATCACTATTATCATTATCATTGTAGTTATCATGGTTGTCATTGTTGGTACTTCATCATTTTTTTCTATTACTATCATTATTGTTTTTATCACTTTTATTATCATTATCAATATCAATATAATTATCATTATTTTTATCATAATAGTTATCATGATTATTAATATTGTTATTATCATTATTATTATTGATACAATTATCATCACCATTATCATCATTGTTACCATTATCAATATTATCATTATTATCTTTATTGCTATCATCATTACTACTATCATTATCATCACTATTATTATCATTATCATCATCTTCGTTACCATATTTCATCATCACAAACACACGCAAACACACACGCATTACACACACACACACACACACACACACACACACACACACACACACACACACACACACACACACACACACACACACACACACACACACACACACACACACACACACACACACACACACTCACACCTACACACACACACACAACACACACACACACACACACACACACACACACACACACACACACAAACACAACACGCACACACACACACACACAACGCACACAACCCTCCCCTTCCCCCACACACACATACCACACACAACGCCCCCCCCCACCCCCACCCCCCCCACCCACCCCCCACCACCCTCCACTTGCACCAACCGCACCCCCACCCCCCCATCCTCCCACCCCCACCCACACCCACCATCCCACCCCCAAGACTTTAAAATCATAACCGCACAGAAGTTGACAAACAGCGCAGAAATTCTCCTCCTCACCCGCTGCACATTTTCCCAGTGAGAATAATCCGAAGTCTATTGGGGAAAAATATCGGACTTTTCCTTCGTAGCGCGTGTGGGGGAGGAGGGGGGGAGGGGGGAGGAGGGGGGAGGGGAGGGGAGAAGGGATGGGGGGAAGGGAGGGGGGGATGGGGGAAGGGGGAAGGGGAGAAGGGATGGGGGGAGGGGTGGAGGGGGGAGGATGGGGGAGGGCGGAAGGGGAGAGGGGGGGGGGATGGGGGGATGGAGAGAGAGTGAAAGAGGGAAGAAGATAGAGGATGAGGTAGAGGCGGATTATTGAAGAGAGAGCAGAGTGAGAGAGAGAGAGAAAGAGGGAGGGAGGGAGAGAGAGAGAGAGAGGAGAGAGGGAGAGAGAGAGAGAGAGAGAGAGAGAGAGAGAGAGAGAGAGAGTAGAGAGAGAGAGAGAGAGAGAGAAGAAGAGGCAGATAGAGATAAATAGAGACATACATAATATATATTATAGAGAGAGAGAGAGAAGAAGAAGAAGAAGAGGAAAGACAGAAAGAAGAGAGTGAGATAGAGATAGATACATAGAGAAAGAGAGAGAGAGAAGAAAGAAAGAAGACAGTGAGATAGATAAATAGATAGAGAGAGAGAGACACAGACAAACAGACAAAGAGAAGAGAAGAGAGAGAGAGAATAAAACGAGAGAAAACAAAAACCCGAACACCAACTGGCCCCGTGAGAGAGAATACCTCGAATTTTCCTATTTCAAAAGAACCCTGGAATTGTTAAGTACCGAGAGGGTTGCGTGCCGCTCGCCTCGAATAAAAAAAAAAAAAAAAAAAAAAGAAAAAAAAGAGAGAGAGAGAGAGGAGTAGGTCTGAGCTCGTATTTCGGGGCCGAGCCGGAAAAATATAGAAATTCATGAAAGGTTTTGAGAGGCAGTGTCGGGTTTGGTTGTTTCTCGTCCGAAATGTGCTGGATGGGGCTCTTCCACATCCGGCACAGTTTTCTACATCGCCGTCGACTTGTAGAGAGTTTCTTATCTTTTCTTTTCTTTTTTCTACTAATGGTTTGTTGTTGTATATGAATACTTTTTCGTTTATTTAGTTCGTTATTTTTTTTTCTTTTAACAATGGTTTGTTGTTGGATATTAGTGTGCAGAAGAAATAAGCGTTTCAAAAAACATTATGCGATATGATAATCTATTTGAAGGCGATATATTGTAGTAAAATGATTTAGCTAAAAAAAGAAAATAATAATAATGATAATGATGATAATAATAATAACAGAAAGGCAAATATATTTCTTTATATTTGTATTTTCTTCCAACCAAAGACAGCGATTTTACAAACCACGCTATTTTTTTTTTTTTTTTTTTTTTTTTTTAGCAAATCGAATTTCTTTTCATTTTCTTAAATTTTTATACGGTGTTATTCTTTAATAAAAAGACATTACCCTCAACATCATATCTATCATAATTTTCATCATCATCGTCCCTATCTTTGAGAGCGAGAGAGAAAGAGAGAAAGAGAGAGCGAGAAGCATGAGAGAGCGAGAGAAAGAGAGAAACGAAGAGCGAGAGGAGAGAGAGCGAGAGAAAGAGAGAGCGAGAGAGCGAGAGAGCGAGAGAGAAAGAGCGAGAGAGAGGAGAGAGCAGAGAGAGAGAGCAAGAGAGAAAGAGAGAGAGAGAGTGCGAGAGAGAAAGAGAGCGAGAGACAGAGAAAGAGAAAGAGACCAAAACATAAAAAAAACATGTAACCAACATTTCAACACTCATGACCCAGCGGCTATGCAATGTTGAAAAATATATAAAAAATATATAATAAATAACTTTACAATATTCACGAAACGCGCCTTTTGCTGATGTTACAGGGTGGGGGAGGGAGGGGGGGGCGGGGAGGAGGAGGACGGTGGGGGGAGATTAGGAAGGAGGGAGGAGGGAGGGAGGAAGGAAAGGAAGGAGGGAGGGAGGAAGGAAGAGGGAGTGAAGGAGGAGCGAGGGTAAGGGAAAGGGAGGGTGAGCGAGGAGGAAGGGCGAGGAGTGAAGGAGGAAGGGGGAGGGGAGGGAGGGAGGAGAGAGAGAGGAGGAACAGGAGGAGGGAGGAAGGTGAAAGGAAGGGGGGAAGGGAGGGAGTGAAGGAAGGAGGGAGGGAGGGGGAGGGGAGTGAAGGAAGGGAGGGAGGGAAGAGTAAGAAAAAGGAAGAAGAAAGAGGGAGGAGGAGGAGGAAGGGAGGAAGGGGGGGAGGAGAGGAGAGAGGGAGAGGAAGAGGAGGGAAGGAGGGAAGGAAGGAAGGAGGGGAAGAAGGAGGGGAATTAGGGAGAAGAGCGGAGGGAGGAGGGAGTTGACAGAGGAAAGGGAGGAAAAAGAGAGACCATTTGGCAAAGGAAGGGTGAATGAATGAGGGAGTGAATGAGGGAAGGAGTTGGAAGATGAGGAAGGAGGGAGTGAGGGAGGGAGAAGAAAGATGAGGCAAGAGAGAGAGGAAAGGAAGTAAAAAAGAGTCGGAGGGGGGTGGGGTGGAGTGAATCAGGGAGTGAGTGAGTGAGTGACGGATAAGGGAGAGATAAAGGGGGGAAGGATGAAATAAGGAAGAAAGGGCTGTGAGAGAGAAAGACGATAATTGAGTGGATGGAATGGAAAGAAAAAAGAAAATGAGGAAGTGAGATAATTGAGTGCATGGAATAGAGAAAAAAAATGAGGAAGTGAAGGAGGCAAAAAAAGAAGGAAGAAGGAAGAAGAAGAAGAAAGAAGGAGTGAGATAGGTAGTAAACAAAGTAGAGATTCAGCGGAGAGAACGGAAAGGGGTTAAGGAGGAAGGAGAAAGGAAGAGAGAGAAGAAGGGGAAAAGGAGGAGGGAGGGAAGGAAAAGGAGAAGAAGAGGTGAAAAGAGAAAGAACCACAGGAGGGTGGGGGGGGGAGGGAGAGAGGGACGAGCTAAGAAAGGGAGAAGAATGTAAAAAAGGAAAAAAAAAAAAAATAAAACGCGGAATGGAAGGAAGAAGGGAGGTGGGGGGGGGCTAAGGAGGAGGAGTGGGGGGTAGGGGGGGGCTAAGGAGAGGGAGTGGGGGGGGAGGGGCTAAGAAGGAGGAGTGGGGGGAGGGGGACTAAGAAGGGAGGAATGGGGGGGGAGGGGAGGCTAAGGAAGAGTGGGAGGGGCTGGGGAGCTAGAAGGAGTGGGGCGGGAGGGGGAGCTAAGAAGGAGTGGAGTAAGGGGCTAAAGGATGAGGATAGTTGGGGAAGCGGGGGAGCTAAGCAGGAGTGGAGTAGGGAGCTAAGCAGGCAGTGGGGGAGGGATGGGGGAGGGAAGCTAAGAAGAAGGAGTGGGGGGTGGAGGGTGGAGGGGGANATAGGGGAAAAGGGAGAGGGGAGGGGAGGGGGAGGAGAACGGGGACTGGAAGGGAAGAAAAGGAGGAAAGAAGGATAGGGATGGGAGGGGAGGGAGTGGGAGGGTGGATGAGAAAGGAGAGAAAGAGGAGAGTGAGGGGAAGGGGGAGTGGGGGAGCGGGAGGGGAGACTGGGAAAGAAGGAAAAGGAAGGGGAGTGGTTAGGGGGAGGGAGGGGCGAGGGTGGACTGGGAAAGGAGAAGAGGAAAGGGAAGGAGGAGGGGAGTGGGACTGGGAAACAGGAGAAGACGAGAGAGTGAGGGGATGGGAGGGGAGGGAGACGCACTGGGGGAAAGAAGAAAGGAGTGGGGAAGTGGGGGGGAGGAGGGGAGGGGAGGGGGAGGGGGAGACGATGGGGAAAGACAGGAGGAGTAGGGAGAGTGGGAAAGAAGGAGGAGGAGGCAGAGTGGAGAAAGGAGGCGGAGGAGGAGGTGAATGGGTTGATGAGAGAGAGAGAGAAGAGAGAGAGAGAGAGACGAGAAGAGAGAGAGAGAGAGAGAGAGGAGAGAGAGAGAGAGAGAGGAGAGAGAGAAAGAGAGAGACAGACAGACTTACAGACTTACAGACAGACAGAGAGGTATGAAGGAAGAAAGAGGAGAGAGGACGAAAGGGGGGAAAGAGATAGAGAGAGACTAAGAAAGAAAACACCACAAGAAAGAAACAGAGACACACACACGAATACCAAAACAAAGAAAAGAAAATCCCTTAAAACACGTAAAGAATAAGGAAATAAAAAAGAGAGAGAAAAAAAGAAAAAGAAAAGAGGAGAAGAGAAGAAAATAAAAGAAAAGAAAAAAAGAAAAGAAAAAAGAAGAAAAGAAGAAGAGAAAGAAAAAGAAGAAAAGAAGACGAGAAAGATAAAAAAGAAAGAAAGAAAAAGAAGAAATAAAAGAGAGAAAAAAAGAATTACAAAAAAAACGAAAAAAAGAGAAAAAGAAAAAAAAACAGTAAAGGGAAAAGGGGAGCTAGGAGAAGGGAGCGAAAGAGAAAGAACGAAAGAAGACAGAACAAAGGGAGAAAGGAGAACGGAAGAGAAGAGAGGAGAGGAGGGAGAGGAGGGAGGGGGGGGAGGTTGGCGTGCTGGAACCCCCCGCCCTCGTATCCTATTTCTGGTTAATTGAAATAACCCATTACTGAGCAAGAGCACGCGAGGCCCTCCGTCAGGAAGATCGGCTGCACACATATTCATGGCCTCTGAGGATTGCTGGGGTGTTGGGTGGGTTGGGTTGGGTTGGGTGGGGGTTTCGGG
>NW_020870688.1:1075135-1077635 GCF_003789085.1 Penaeus vannamei
GAATCGCTCCCGTGTGTTTATTATTCATTATAGTTTGTTCTATCACTTTTGAATCCTTCCCGTGTTTATTTATTATTCATGTATTTATTCTAGTTTGTTCTGTTCCTTTAGAATCACTTCCATGTTTATTTATTATATTTATTCTAGTTTGTTCTACTCCTTTTTTATTCGTTTGTCTGTTTGAATTCTTATTTTTCCTTTCCTTGGTCTGTCGTCTTTTCATTTCTCTTCGTTTGTTTTGTTTGTTTGTTTGCTTTTCTTATCTTTATTCTTCGTCTGTCCCTTATTCTTTGTCTATTCTTCGTCTGTCCTTTATTCTTTGTCTTTATTCTTCGTCTTTCTGCTTCCTCCGTGTTTTCATCATCTTCCTTATCAATATTCATAATTTTCTCCTTTTCTTTTCATCTTTTCTTCCTCTTTATAATCCTCGTGTTCCTGTTTCGTCCTTTTTATCAATTTTACATTTTTTACTTGATCTTTTTCTTCATCCTCTTTCTCTCGATCTATCTAATTCCGTTTTTTTCTTCTCTCCATCATCATCTCTCTTCTCTTCTTTCTCTCCTCTTTCTCCTCCTCCTTTCTATCTCCTTGTCCTTACTTCTCAGCTTCTGTATCTTCTTTTCCTTCCTCTTCTCCTTCCTTACACTCTGTCTTCCTCATTTCTCGATTCTCCTTCTTATCATCTTCCTTCCTCTTTTCTTCCTCTCCCTTTTCATCGGAAAGAATGAACAGGGGAAAACTGATCAACAGGTCTCCCTTTTTTCCCCTAAGTTCCCCCTAAGTATGCACGTGTTTTCAAGCTCGTGTCGAGTTTTTAGGGGAATTTCGCTCTTGCTGTAAAGTGTCTAGGGGAATTTCGTTCTTGTCGTGGAGTTTCTAGGGGAATTTCGCTCTTGCCATTTAGTGTCTAGGGGGAATTTCACTTTTCCCGTGGAGTTTCTGGGGGAATTTCGCTCGTGCTGTATCTTGTCTAGGGGAATTTTGTTCCTGTAGATTTTTAGGGGAATTTCGCTCTTGCCAATTAGTGTCTAGGGGGAATTTCGCTTTTCCCGTGGAGTTTCTAGGGGAATTTCGCTCTTGCCATTTAGTGTCTAGGGGAATTTCACTTTTCCCCTGGAATTTCTAGGGGAATTTCGCTCTTGTCGTATAGTTTTTAGGGGAATATATATAAGTCGAGACAAGGAATACATAAATAAATCACGAAAGAAAGAAACAAAAAAAAAAAAAACAAATACAAATCTAAGAAACACACAAAAAATATAAAACCTTAAAAAGAAATGATAATAAAATAATAAAACCTTAAAAAAACAAGTAAATAAAAATGAATATTAAACCTTTAAAAAATGAATAAATAAAAAAGTAACAATAAAACCTTAAAAAAAAAAAAAAAAAAAAAAAAAAAGCAAACACACCCACACATCCTATCTCACAAATGAATATAACCCCACATAACATATAAAAGACAAGACAACACGTCGCCAAAATCAGGAGTTTGTGGTCCGAGACAGGTAGTCAAGAAACTAACTTTCTTATGGAGTCTGACCAAGAACTTTCATCGGGAGAGGAGGTGGGGAGGGGGAGAGGGAGGTGGGGAGGGGAGAGGAGAGGGTGAGGGAGAGGAGGTGGGAGGGAGAGGGAGGTGGGAGAGGGAGGGAGGAAGGGGAGGGGAGGGAGGTGGGGAGGGGAGAGGAGGGGAGGTGGTGGGGACGAGGGAGGTGGGGAGGGGAGAGGGAAGGGAGGGAGGTGGAGAGGGAGGTAGGAGGAGAGGAGAGGGGAGAGGGTGGTGGGGAGAGGGAGGGAGAGGGGAAGGGGAGGGAGAGGGAGGTGGGGAGGGAGAGGAGAGAGGAGAGGAGGGGAGAGGAGATGGGAGGGGGAGGAGGAGAGGGAGAGGGGAGGGGAGAGGAGGGGAGGGGAGAGGGAGGTGGGGAGGGGAGAGGGAGGTGGGAGGGGGAGAGGGAGGTGGGGGAGAGGAGGGGGGGAGGGAGGGGGGGGGACAGTTGGAGGAGAGGGAGTGGGAGGGGAGGGAGGTGGGAGGGGAGGGAGGGGAGGTGGAGAGGGTGGTGGGAGGTGGGTGGGAGGTGGAGAGGTGGTGGGGAGGGGGAGAGGGTGTGGGAGGGGTGGTGGGGAGAGGAGAGAGGGGAGGGTGGGGAGGTGGGAGAGGGTGGTGGGAGGTGGGAGAGGTGAGGTGGGGAGGTGGGAAGGAGTGGTGGGGAGGTGGGAGAGGTGGGGAGGTGGAGAGGGTGGGGGGAGGTGGGAGAGGGATGGGGAGGTGGGAGAGGGTGGAGGGGAGAGAGGGAGACGGAGGCAAAGGGAGAGAGAAAGGGAGAGGGAGAGAGAAAGGTAAGAAAAAAGGAAGGAAGGGGAGAAAGACTCAGAAGGAGAAAGGTAAATAGAAAGAGAGAGAGTGGAGAGGGAGAAGGAGGCAAAGTGAGAGACAAATGCAAGAAGAAAGAGAGGGAAAAGGAGAGGAAAGGAGAGAGAGAAAGAGAAAAGTAAGAAG
>NW_020870688.1:1113274-1115774 GCF_003789085.1 Penaeus vannamei
TATATATATATATATATATATATTACATGTATATATATATATATATATATATATATATATATATATATATATATACATGTAATATATAATATATATATAATATAACATACACACAACACACACACACACACACACACACACACACCACACACCACACACACACACACACAGCACACACATCACACACAACACACACACACACACATATATATATCATATATATATCAATATAATATATATATATATATTATATATATATATAATATATATATATATATATGTGTGTGTGTATGTAACCACCGGCTGAAACAAATCCATTCCTTTGACCTTCATTCTGGTAAAGGTCCCAAGCCATCCGTACCGTGAAACGCAGACGGGCAATTTATGTGTTTGCACAACCCCGAAGGCTCGCATTGAAAATCCATTTCAATTGAGATGAATGAATATAGCTATATATATTCTCGTTGCCTTTATGTTCAGCCCATTTCTATAGATCTGTAAATATATATTGATTTTGCCGATAGATTCTATAATAAGCAGAATTGCAAGTGGTTTGGTCTAATGTGCCATAAACAACTTAACTCTCAATCTCCATTAATATCTGTAGATAAGTATATTCAACTGAATAGTTTTAGAAATGCTGTTAGGGTGATATTACTTTATATCAAAGCGATGATATCATGATTTTTGTTTTTCTTATTAATCGTAACGATCTTACTGTTATTAAGACATTTCAGTTCTTATCAAACTCTAATATCATTATCATTATCATTAATCACCATAATTATTGATATCATCATCTTTCGTGTTAATAATACTGTTGCTTTTGCTGTGGTGTTTTTATTGAAATAATAAAATCCTAGTACAAATCTTATAGGTAACTGTAATAGTAATAGAAATAATGATGATAATAACAATGATAACAATAATGATAATGATTATGAAAATAATAATGATAATAATAACAATGGTAATGGTGATAATGATGATTAATAATAATAATAATAGTAATAAGAATGATAATGATAATAATAATAATAATAATAATAACAATGATGATGATGATAATTAAACAATAATAATAATCATAATCATAATGATAATAATAATAACGATAATTATAATAACAATGATGATAAAAGTAATAGAATAATGATAATGATAATGATGACGATAATCATGACAATGAGGATAACAAAATCATAATGATGATGATGATAATAACAATAATGATAATAATAACTATAACAATAACATCAATGAAATGCTAATTATCTATAATGAATAAACCATATTCATGATTATGATAATGCTGATAATGATAGTAATAATAATGATAATAATAACAATAATAGCAATAGTGATAATGATAATAACAATATAATAATAGTAATGATAATCATGATAATAACATATATAATGATAATGATCATCATGATAATTTTGATAATAACAATAATCATAATAATGATGATTGCAATGATAACAATGATAATGATAATAATAATATGAACAGTAATAATGTGAAAATGATAATCATAATCATATCAATAATAATAATTATCATTATTACTATTATCATCATCATCATCATCATTATCATTATTAATATCAAGATAATAATAATAATAGTAATTAGGATTATAATAATCATAACTTTTATCATAATACTATGACTACTACTAATGATAAAAGCAGTTATTATTATCATTCTTCTTATTTCTTTTATTATTATTAACAAAAATAATCTTAACAATAGTAATTATAATGATAATAAGCAATATAATAATTGTAATAAGAAAATAATAGTAATAATATAAACAATAATAACACCAGCAACAACAGTAACAATACCAGAAAGGAGCCCAGGGTTACACCAGTCTCCTCCCACTTGGTATCATCAGCGACTGCCTTGATCATTACAGCGTATTAACAGAACACACATTCACTCCCCGTCTGTCAGTGGACGGTATCGATTCCCAGAGACGAGGGTAACTCGCCACGTCCCTAATCCTTGGTAATCATCCATTTGCTAATCATTTGGAAAGCATTTGTTGAAGGAAACTATGACATGGAGGTTAAGTGCGGGGTTTTAATTAATCACGAGGAGGGAGATATAATTATCAGGTAAGGAGGATATTGTTGGCGAGTGTTGGTAAAAGGATGTGAGATATTGCTGTCCTGTTTGGACTTGGTTGTATGTTGAAGAAGGTTTAAAATGGCATATATCTGAAATGTTGATGATCTGAACTCAAAGGAAAATTGAGCGTTTGATGATTATCCGATTTCTGACAGTTGGCTTGTCAGAATCAGTTTTGAGTGTGTATAATTTTCTCGTCTTAATACCAATAATGAATTACTAAATTAATGAAAGCCTTTTTTGGCAAGCTCCATACAGTGTACACAGATATAAATGCAAACACACAGCTTTGACCCTCAAATAAAACAGACGCACATATATATCCTCTGGATCTATTTCCCCCTTGGCACATCCATCTCT
>NW_020870688.1:1128274-1130774 GCF_003789085.1 Penaeus vannamei
GTGCATGTTGTATTTTTGTTCATACATGCATACATACATGTATACATACATGTATACATACATGTATACATACATATATGCGTAAATACATACATGCATATATACATGCATACATACTTACATACATGCATTCATTCATACATTCATACATACATACATATATACATACATACATACATACATACATACACACACACACTCCAACACACATACAAACACACTCATCGCCTGCCTCCACTTGACGACTGATCAAGACGTGCTTCAATACGTCATCATTTCCCGGAAGTAGGTCCTGGCTAAGGCTTAGGCAGCCCAAGTCCCCTTCGCTTAGATTACTTAAGTGTATTTCACTTTAAGACGCGGTCCCGAACCTCCGAAAGTTATTAATTTGCGACTGAAAAGAAGCTATTTTTAGAACTCCCTTGTGATATTTTTCTCCAAGGGATTTCTATTGTGCGCGGTGTCCCGTGGCTCGAAACTGTTGAATATTCCTTTTCTCTTTACCTTTGAGGGTGGTAATGAGGGTAATTATGATTATCATAGAATCATGATAATATAGTAGCAGTAGTTATAGTGATAACGATGATGAAAATTTTAACAGTTACATGAGTTATATAAGAGAGAGAGGGAGAACGAGAGAGAGGGAGGGAGAGAGATTTGATTTGAAAAAAAAATGTTTACAGAACTTTTTCCCTGACAAAAAGCCATACAAAGATGTTCAAGCATCTATCCAATCTGGCAAAACCTGTATTGACTTACAGGTCAAAGTCAAACATTAAATGCACATGCCGGAGGCCCCTGCACCTTAGTGCTCACCCTATTCGTTACCTTATTCAATGAATAAATAAAGAACTGAATGAAAAAAACGCGTATATGTTTTCTAGAGAGAGAGAGAGAGAGAGAGAGAGAGAGAGAAGAGAGAGAGGAGAGAGAGAGAGAGAGAGAGAGAGAGAGAGAGAGAGAGAGAGAGAGGGAGAGAGAGAAAGAGAGAGAGAGAGGTGAGAGAGAGGAGAGAGAGGGGGGGGAGAGGGCGGCAGAGAGAAATAGAGAGAGAGACAGAGAGACAGGCAGATAGACAGAGAGAAAGAGAGAGAAATAGAGAGAGACAGAGACAGATAGAGAGAGAGAGAGAAGAGAGAGAATAGAAGAGACAGAGAGACAGGGCAGGCAGACAGACAGAGCGAAAGCGCAGCCGTGCAATAACATCCCCTCTCCCCCCTCCCCCCCCCCCATCGCTTCGTAGGCCGTCGCCGGCGGAGGGTCGCAATCTGCTGCTCCCGGGGGTGGGGAGGGGGAAGGGGGAGGGGGGCAACCAGGGGGCCTTGCTGCTTGCTCTGGCTTGCTCATAATTAACGGGTTATGTATTGATTAACCATATCAGGGGGAAAGGCTGTATCCATAGTAGTACTTCTGACCTTGGGCGAACGGGAAAAGGGTTAGGGAAGGGGAGAGGAAGGAGGGGAAGAGGGGAAGGAGGGGAGGGAAGGCATGGGAGGAAGCGGAAGAAGGAGGGGAAGGGAGAGAGGAAGGAGGGAGGATGGAAGAGAGGGGAGGGTGGGGAGGACAGTGAGGGTTTGGAAAGAGAGGAACGAGGGAGGGGAGTGGGGAGTGGAGAGAAGGGAGACCGTAGCAGGTAGGTATTGGAGGAAGAAATGGGGGATTTGAAGGTAATCAGGGAAGTTGTAATAGGGAAATGGGATTGTGCAGGTGGTGGCTTACGTCGAGAGGGAAGGTGGGAGGACTAGGAGGAAGGGAGGAGGCTAAGGGGAGGGGGGAAGGGGGGGGCATACGGCAGCAAAGGTAGGGTAAGCGTCTAATTGTCAGTTGCATTATCTTGCTTGTTTCTCCTTTTTATTTATCCTTTAGTCTTTCAATGTGTAAGTGTGTGTGTGTGTGGTTGTGAGTCTAACTATTTAGCTATCTGTCATTCTGGATATATGTATGTATGTTCTTTATGTATGTATGTATGTATGTATCTATGAATTCATGCATATGTAGTTATGTAAGTATATCTAGTCATCAATTTGTCCATTCATAAATGTCTGTCTCTTTTTCCATCACCAATTAAACTCCAATACCTTACAACACGGTGTTGTGGGGAAAAAATCAAAATACCATTTCGTTTTTTTACGTTTACGTGGCGCCACAATTCTCTATCTCTGACCAACATTTGCATGTTTGATTAAAATTCATATTTGTCAAAAAAAATTGACAAAAGTGTATATACATGTTTCCACAACATTCTGTCGAGATCTCTTGCATAGTCTTTGGCAGAGACAGTCAAGTCGCGCGGCTTTTTGCTGTGTTCTTATCCATGTCTCGAGAAGCCGCATGAAAGGCTGTTGGGCGCATTTGCCGTGAGATCATGTCTCGACATGATCTCACGGAGAGGAGAGGGAGAAAGGATGGAAAGAGGGAAAAGGAAGATGAAGAGGGAGAAGGAGGGAGGGAGAGAGGGAGAGGAAGGAATAGCGAGAGAGAGAGACTTAGGGGCGGAAGG
>NW_020870688.1:1135774-1138274 GCF_003789085.1 Penaeus vannamei
TCTTTACTTACAGAGGAGGGAGAAGCCGCTCATTTCGGAAGCAGTGGAGAGATAGAAAGACGGATAGGCAAACAGATGTGCGTGCGTGTGTGTGTGTGTGTGTGTGTGTGTGTGTGTGTGTGTGTGTGTGTGTGTGTGTGTGTGTGTGTGTGTGTGTGTGTGTGTGTGTGTGTGTGTGTGTGTGTGTGTGTGTGTGTGTGTGTGTGTGTGTGTGTGTGTGTGTGTGTGTGTGTGTGTGTGCGTGTGTATGTATGTATGTATGTGTGTGTGTGTTACCCTTGTTAACTATATTCAGTTTATAGTATATAGTAGCACTCCATCCGGACTTTTAATGATTCGCCTCTAAGTCTCCCGTTTAACGTTATCTTTGACCTTCATAACTTTGTCCTGGACATGTTTAAAAGCCGTCACATCAGACAGAACCACAGCCTAAGACCCCTCCCTGGAGGTCATGGAAGCTGCATACATCGCGACAGAGAAAAATATGAGCACCGCATCAGGTAGATTCAAACTATCCAAGGTCGCGGCAGCAATTATGCGTACAACGAGAATGGTCACGGTCATCAGGTGATTCATCAGCTCTTATGTAATATAAATATGCTGTGTATTATCCCAAATGTATGTATATCTGACAAAAATATAATCGAAACCGGTTAAATACATCTCTTGTATTGTGAAAATATTCGGTCTCATTCATACCTTTCCATATTTGTCAACATGAATACGGTTCACCCCTCCCTACGCCGCATTACAATCAGCCTCCCGTAGACTGGCTCTTTTGTGCTTCTTTCGCCCAAATAAAAGCATTCTGAAAGATAGTCGTCTCCTGAACTTCAGGAGTGCAAGTGTGTGTGCAAGAGAGAGAGAAAGGGGGGGAGGAGAGCGAGAAATAGAGAATGTGTGTAAGTGTAAGTATGTGTGCATGTTTAAGTATGTGTGTGTGTGTACGAATACGTCTGTGATGCATTATATAATACCTCTTCCCATCATTTTGTCTTTGTTTCTCTCTCTTTTACATCATGTGGCCGCCGTTTGGCCAACCTTTCGCACACTTTTCTGTTTGCTTTTCCAGGCGAGTCGCTCTTCAAAAGCCCCAAAAGCGCCGTGTCGGTCGCTGTTATGAAAAGCGGCTCGCGCTGCATACGAGGATATCGGAAAAGCAAACGGCATTGCCTTGCCTTAAGCTTCCCTGATAAGTTCCCAAATTGCGCAGTTGTTTATCGGCAGCTGCGCGCTACGGAGGAGGAACTCCCATAAACGGGAGGCAGGCTGGATATCCGTATAACATCCCTGTAGCAGGACAAAGGCGTTGCGCAAACGGAGGTCTAACAGGCCAGACTGAGATAAAAGAAAATGAATAAATAAATAAATTTTAAAAAATGATAATAATATCTTAAAGAAACGAAGAACTGGTGTTACACAACCCAACGGACTGGAGTGCAAGAAAGAAATTATAAATTTATTGAACGGCAGTTGATTATCTATTCATATGAAGCACATCAGTAGTAAACAACGACAGTTACAAAATCGAAATGCAACAGTGCATATTTGTGGCTTAATATGCTTAGCTAATCCGTTAGAATGGGCATCAGAAACTAAGCGTTTGAGCAATTTGAAAATCATTTCTGAAATGGAGTCATCTGGACCAAACATAGATCAAAGCCTGGAACGAGCAGGGAAGGCCTCCGGAGATTATTAAGAATTGAATGGTTATCATACTAGTAATAGATACTGTTATTAAATTCTATTGATAAAGGTTATTACCATCTTTCATTTCAACAGACAACAATCGTTTGAAGTGGTATGCACTCATCTTCAGTGCAAACTATAAAACTGTTATGAGCGGATTTAAATAATTCTGCATTAATAAGTGTACAGGGTTAATTAGTATAAAGTATATCGTATACGTTTTAGAATTGGGAAATTTCAATACAATAATTATCATGACATTAGAATAAATCTATGGGTAACGAGTATCAGATCACTTAAATCCAGGAGATTATAATGGATCGATTCTAAAGTCCTAAACCGCTAAATAATGTGAAACGTATCGTCTTTTTAAGGGAAAACGTGCAGAAAGAAAATAATAAGTGGAAAGAATTTGAACAAATCGTTATTTATTCAGAACAGTTGAAAGTTACGAGATATTTCACTAAACGGATAAGTAACGAGAAATTGTGCACGCCCGCAAAAGACTATCCAATTATAAAAGTGTATCAACGTTACTTATGGGTCATTCAAAAACACACAGAAAATATATAAGACACACAAATGTTGCTTATACTGATATGAAAATTAACGTTTTGTTATGGTACTTACATGATACCTTAACCACCGTATTAAGATGATGGCGAATGCATTTTATTCCCAATTGTTCAGAATATGTGTGTGGCCTGGGATTAAGTTCATTTAAGGGAGCCACATATGACGGCCCATTTTCAGTCCAGCTATGACACACATAAGGAGTCGCGGCTAAGTGTTAATAAGTCAGCGTTAGGTC
>NW_020870688.1:1153274-1155774 GCF_003789085.1 Penaeus vannamei
CCCTTTCGAAAGAGAAAGGCTTGGAGCTCGAAATCAGTGTTACAGTTCAGAAGGAGATTTCCGGGAATCTCTCATTGGGAATCACTGATTCCAAGAAGCTGCGTGATTTCCGTATAAACTTAACATTTGAGAGAGAAAGATAATAAAAAGAAAGAAAGGGGGCGGGAGCAGATACGGATAAATCAAGAATCAAACAAACAGCCGCACAACAAACCCGGATGCAAATCCTCCGGCAAGGGAATAGGATAACTGAAAGGTAATGATAATAACATTAGTTAGCCTGATCCGACCCTTAAAAAACCCTGGATCCGGATCATGATCTGGATCACCACCAAAATTTAATGGCACTCAAGTTGGGCTAAGGTACACCTCTGGTAAAAAAATAATAATAATATAAAAAATAAATAAATAAATATGCTCGTAGATTTTTTTATTTATCCTGCTAACCAACAAATAAACTAACCAACGCTACCAAAACCAGCCTCCTCGGCGAAGGTAATAACGAAACAGCGGTAAAGAGCCGAGACGCTGAGTCCGAAAGGCCGAAGCCCAGACCGTCCACCGAAAGGCCTCGCTGCTCCGTCACCAGGCCCTTCCTCGCCCGCCCTCGCGCCGCCCACAGAACTCCTCTCCTCCTCGCGTACCTGAGAGGATCAGACACGTGAGCGGATATCATATTAACGAGACCACCTTCTTCTGAACAACATAACAAGACAACATGGCACCGCGCTCTCTAACCCTTAATGGCCTAACATCTTTTTTCCCTTTTTTTTCCCCAATCTGCTTTTGATCTTCCTTCCCGAAGAGGCGGACTGGACGAGGGCAAGGCATACACGCTCGCGATCTTGTAGGATCTTGTTCGAATGTATGATCAGTGTTTTTTTCGTCTGTTTTTCTCTTATCGTCAAACAGGTTTAGGTTTTCCAGTATTGATCAAGCTTTCTCCCTTTTTTTTTTTTTTTTTACTGTTTTAGCGTCTTGTTGACTTCTCAGTCTTCATCGTCATCATCGTAATGTCGTAGCATTGTTCCCCGCAACCACGTGATCGCTTTTCCATAACAAAGTGCACGAGGCTCTTTGAAGATTCCCTTGTTGCTTCATCTTTTTCCCGCCACTTTTCGCTCGTCTTCGTTTCGTTTTCTTTTGTTTATGCTAGTTTACCTTCTACTATTTTTCCTTCATTTATTTTTCTCATATTTATCATTTGAATGTTTATAAAACTCTTTCTTAGTTTTCAGAATTAAGAAACATCCATTCAAACTTGAAACTATAATTCCAAATGCATGATTCTGTCGTTCATTCCAGTGTCAATTTAGATTTTTGATAATAAACAAATAATTCCTTAGCAGAAAATCTCAAACTAAACTAATGTCTTAATGTCACCAAGCCGCTTCGTCCTTGCCTCATAAAACGCTTCAGAGCTTGTTTTCCTCGAATATCATTTCCCTCATGGAATATTCACATCAATATTTTTTTCACCACACGACAAAAATAACCCGAACCCGAACCCCTTCCCACCTCACGAACCCCTCCATACACGGCCATTTGAGCAAAAATACCTGAACGCCGATGAAAAAAATGTGAACCATTAAGCACAGACGAGTTCTGAGTACGTGACTTGCATTTTGAGGTCGTCGGGTGCCCAGCGGCGGAGTCCGAGGGGCGTCTGGCAAGGCTGGGCCGTCCCCTCCTCTTAAATTGTTTTCGACGCGGATCAACTCCGAGGAAAATACATTAATAACATTCCTTTTTTTTCTCCATTGTATTACGCTCTTCGGGTCTTCGCATTACTTGTTTGTCTTTTTAGTCTTTCTGTTCTTGTATTCCTTTTTTTTAATTAGTTCTCTGTCTGCTTTCATGCTTCATTCTCATTTTCCTCGAGTATTTCTTCCCTTTTTTCTACTCCATTTCCTTAATTATTTCTCCCACCTGTAGCTTTTCCTTCGTTCTGCCTCCCCGTCGCGTTCCCCCCCCCCCCCCCATTGTTGCTTACAATACTTCATTCTCAGTGTCTACGTCTCACCCTTCGCTCAGAATCATTCATCCCCCATTTCTCTTCATATTTCTATTCTCCTTCTAGTTTTAAAAGCTGCTTTATAGTGTGTGTGTGAGAGAGAGGGGGGGGAGGAGGGTGGCAGACAGAAGGACATTAATACAGAGGGAGAGAGGGCGGCAGAGAGAACGAGAGAGGGAGGAAGGGAGGGAGGGAGAGAGTACGAGAGGGAGAGACAGGGGAGAGAGAAAGAGAGAGGTGGGGGGGAGGAGGGAGAGAACGAGAGAGAGGGGACGAAAGAGAGAAAGAGAGAGACAAGGGGGGGGAAGAAATGGCGGGAGAGAGTGAGAGAGAGAGAGAGAAAGAGGAAGATAGACAGACAGACAGACTTTAAAGCAGAGGGAGAAAGAGAGAGAGAAAGAGAGCTAGCGAGAGAGAGAGAGAGAGAGAAAGCGCGCGTGAGAGAGAGAGGTTAAATGCCGCACAGATCTTTTGTTTTGGTTGGAG
>NW_020870688.1:1175774-1188274 GCF_003789085.1 Penaeus vannamei
CACATTCATTAGTCTCTTTATACTTGCATGCATGGATATGCGCGTCGAGTGCGCGTCAATATAGACACACAAGACCATTTCTTGATAACCACAAAGAATTTAATTTATACGATGTATCACAGCGCCCAGTGATAAGCAGCAGAGAGGCGAGACCCAGAGCCAGCAGCGTTTTCGTGGACAGCACAAAGGAGATGAAAACCCCGAGAAAAGCATGGGCAGAAGCATGCCACGTAACGTTCGATAGCCTCGTGTCCATGCAGTGGGGAGGATCGATCACCAACACCCACTAATAATGGCTGCCCGTGAGACCTGAATATTTGAAAAGGTTGACCACCCTCCCCGTGCGGCTGCAGGGCTCGGCGGCTTCCTGCGCCCGGACTAGCTCCCGGCTCTCTCTCTCTCTCCTCTCTCTCTCTCTCTCTCTCTCTCTCTCTCTCTCTCTCTCTCTTCTCTCTCTCTCTCTCTCTCTCTCTCTCTCTCTCTCTCTCTCTCTCTCTCTCTCTCTCTCTCTCTCTCTCTCTCTCTCTCTCTCTCTCTCTCTCTCTCTCTCTCTCTCTCTCTCTCTCCTGACCTCTCCTCCTTCTCTCTTCTCCTCCCCTCTCCTCTCTCCCTCTCCCTCCTCTCCTCCTCTCCTCTCTCCTCTCTCTCTCTCTCTCTTCTCCCTCTCTCTCTCTCATCTCTCTCTCTCTCTCTCTCTCTCTCTCTCTCTCTCTCTCTCTCTCTCTCTCTCTCTCTCTCTCTCTCTCTCTCTCTCTCTCTCTCTCTCTCTCTCTCTCTCTCTCTCTCTCTCTCTCTCGCTCTCGCTCTCTCGCTCTCTCTCTCTCATCTCTCTCGCTCTCTCGCTCTCTCGCTCTCCCTCTCTCCTCTCTCTCCTCTCTCTCTCTCTCTCTCTCTCTCTCTCTCTCTCTCTCTCTCTCTCTCTCTCTCTCTCTCTCTCTCTCTCTCTCTCTCTCTCTCTCTCTCTCTCTCTCTCTCTCTCTCTCTCTCTCTCTCTCTCTCTCTCTCTTCTCTCTCTCTTCTCTCTCTCTCTCTCTCTCTCTCTCTCTCTCTCTCTCTCTCTCTCTCTCTCTCTCTCTCTCTCTCTCTCTCTCTCTCTCTCTCTCTCTCTCTCTCTCTCTCTCTCTCTCTCTCTCTCTCTCTCTCTCTCTCTCTCTCTCTCTCTCTCTCTCTCTCTCTCTCGCTCTCTCTCTCTCTCTCTCTCTCTCTCTCTCTCTCTCTCTCTCTCTGAGGCTCTCTGTGCCGGAGGGAATAAGACGCATGAATGAACCGGCTGGAGGAAGGCCGAGTTCCGCGGTTCAGGCAGTGCATGGACGTTGCCGAATGAACAGGAAGGCCGGACTGGGAGCGAAGGAACGTCGGAGGAATCTCGCAGCACGGGCTCTGCGGCGGGGCTTCGGCAGCGAGGAGACGGAGCAATTCGCGAGATGACTGCGCCGCCCGGAAGACAGCCGAAGGACGGGGAAAGAGACAACATTCGCCGGAAGAAGGGATCGGAGAGAGAGGGAGAGGGGAGAGGAGAGAAGGGGAGAGGGAGAGGGGAGGGAGGCTGAGAGATGGAGAAGGGAGGCGGGGAGAGAGAGAGGAGGAGGAGGGAAAGGGGGAGGAGGAGGAGGAGGGAGAAGGAGGAGGGAGGAGGAGAGAAGGGGGAGAGGGAGAGGGAGGATGAGAGAAGGTTGAGAGGGAGAGAAGAAGGAGGAGAAGGAGGGCGGGGACAGGGAGAGGGAAGGTGGGGAAGAGGGAGAAGGAACGGGAGAGAGGGGAGGTTCGCCAACAATGTCAGCTATTAGTCTTACAACAAAGCATCCTCTTGCCTCGGCCTCGTCCACCCTATCTTAGCTCGTCCTCTCGCTTTTCAGACGAGGATGCTTTTGTCTAAATCCCCCCCCCCCATTCCCTCTATCCTGGACCTCCTAGCCCCCTCACCCCCACCCCCCTCACATCTCCTATTCACCTGTAGCATCAAGTACCTCTCGACCAACAGATTTTTAAATTATTATCCTCTATCCCTCTCTTCCTCTCCCTCCCTTTCCCCCTCCCCTTCCCACCCCCTTTTCTTCTCCTCTCCTCCCGCTTTTCCCTCTTCCTCTCTCCTCCCTCTCCCCCCCTCTTCGTTTATTGACTCACTTTTCCGATTTCCATGTCTTCGTGGCGGTCAGAGATCGGCGTCTGAATTCCCTTACCGTCGGTGTTTACAGCCTCGTTATGACATACACAACGTATCTAAAGATTTCCTCTCCTTTGCAATGGACGAATCTAAATCTTTCACAATAATTAGGATTAACCGTTTTGAGAAAAGTGATTCGCATTTTTCTTCCAAGACTTTTCATTACGTAAAAAAAATATGGAGTATATATGGGGATATTCAATCTAGTATTAATTTCTGCCTCACACGTCTATCAACGCCACTATCCTTCCATAAACCGGAACCCATATTAAAGCAAATGAGAGGGGACATTCCCGCCACAGAACCTACAATCTCCGCCGCTAAGACCCATTAGGCTACAGGCTCCCCTCCGTTAATGCGAGCTGCTGTGGCCGATTAGAGACGACTCTGCCTTATCATGTTTATGGGCTTGTAGAATATAGTACATCCCGTGTAGTGATGCTTAAGATGTTTATGGCTCTTAACAAAGGCGCACACGAACACACATACTTATATTCATAATATCGTAACTTACGATAACACAAGGACAAAGACACACACAAACATAAACACATATATTCATGTCGCTACCTATGATAACACAGAGACAAGGACAAACGCGCACACAAACACATATTCATTATTTCGTGTCCTTTGTGCCCATCGTTTATGGAGAACATGTCCTGATATACGTTCTTCTTTGTGGGCAAGAAGTCTCCTAGACACTAGACGAATCGTTGACGTGAGAAGGAAAAAACGTGCAGTTGCATACATTCATACCGACATGCATATTTATCTAAGTGCAAGGACAATCGACAGCCATTGATCTCGTATCAGGATTCAGATACTGAGAAATTCTTCGTGAGGGAGATTTCGTGATGCATTTTCATTCCTCTTCCTCATTCTTTTCTTCGTTCTCCTTTATTTTATTTCTTTTCGTCATCTTCCTTCCCTTTGTCCCATTTTCGTCCGTTTTTTCACTCCCTCTTTATCGTATTAAATTCCTCCTCTCTCCTATCAATTCGCTTATTCCGTCTTTACCTCTCTTCTCTCCTTTCTTCTCATTCGCGTTTTTTTTTCCACATTTCTCCTCTACTTCCTCTTCCTTTCCCATCCAACTCCCATACCCCTTCTTCTTCATATTTTCTTTCTCCCTTTCCTTCCCTTTTCCAACTTCCTTTCCACTCTGATCTCTCCTATCTCCCCTTTATTCGCCATCCTTTTTTAATCTTATCCTCTTTTTCTCCCGCTTTCTCTCCCCTTCTTTCTCCCCCTCCTTGCTTTTGCCTTCTTCCTCCTCCCTCCCTTTCCCCTTCCTTTCCCACCCCGTTTTTCTCCCCTCCTCCCCCTTCTCCTTCTCCCTCTCCCCTTTGGTTCCCCTTCCCCTTCCCACCTTAGTTTCTTCTCCCCCTCCTTCCTTTTTCTTTCTTCCTCTCCCTTCCTTTCCCTCCCCTTCCCTCTTTCTTCCCCGTCTGATTTCCCCCTCCCCTTCCCAACCTCGTTTCTTCTCCCCCTCCTTCTTCCTCTCTCTTCCCTTTCGCCTCCTCTTTTCCCTCTTTCTTCCCCCTCTGATTTCCTCCTCCCTTTCCCTTCCCTCCTTTTTTCCCTCTTTCTCTCCCCTCTGATCCCCCCCTCCCCTTCCTTCCACCCCACTAAACCCGTGGGAGGCAACGGAGGACGACTCGGCCTCTGGTAAGTGAATTTAAGTGCAATATGTGGAGGTGTTCCCAGCAGGGTGGCGAGAGCGAGAGTCGCGAGCAGCGAGGGCGTTGACAGCTGACACGTTTGGAGGGGCGGGGGTGACCTTCGGAGAGGGGGAAGGGGAGGGGAGGTTGGAGGGAGAAGGAGGGAAGGAGGGAAGAGGAAGGAGAAGAGGAGGGGAAGAGGAAGGAGAAGAGTGGAGGAGGGAAGAGGAAGGAGAGAGTGGAGGAGGGAGGAGAGGAAGAGAAGAGTGAGGGAGGGAAGAGGAAGGAGAAGTAGGGAGGAAAGGAAGAAGAGTGAGGGAGGCAGGAAGAGGAAGGAGAAAGAGGAGGAGGTAGGGAAGATGAAGGAGAAAGAGGAGGGAGGGAGGGAAGAGGAAGGAGAAAGAGGGAGAGATAGGAAAGAGGAAGAAGGGGGAGGGAGGGGAAGAGGACGCAGCACGAGACAGAGGTTGGCGAGTCCTCATGCTGAATGGCGGAGCGCTGATATTTGGAGGGCGGTTGAAGCCCACTGATGGAAGGAGGGAAGGCGCTCGAGGCGGATTCTCGGGGCTGGGATTAATGCGATATCGATACCGCGAGATGGTTTAGATTTCTTCAAGTGGACCGAGGACGCACCTCTCTCTATCTATCTATCTATCTATCTCTATCTCTCTCTCTCTCTCTCTCTCTCTCTCTCCATATATATATACATATATATATGTATATATATATGTATATATATATATATATATATATATATATATATATATATATATATATATATATATATATATATATATATATATATATATATATATATATATATATATATATATACATATATATTTCACTCATATGTGATATATATATATATATATATATATATATATATATATATATATATATATATATATATATATATATATATATATATATATATACATATATTACATATATATATATATATATATATATATATATATATATATACATACATATATACATATATATGCATACATACATATTGCATACATACATACATATACATATATATATATATATTATATATATATATATATATATATATATATATATATATATATACATACATATAGACACACACACACACACACACAACACACACACACACACACACACACACACACACACACATATATAATATATATATATATATATATATATATATATATATATATATATATATATATATATATATATACATATATATATATATATATATATATATATATATATATATATAATATATATATATATATATGTATATATGTATATATATATATATATATATATATATATATATATATATATATATATATATATATTTATATATATACATATATATATATATATATATATATATATATATATATATATATATATATATATATATATATATATATATATATTATATATATATATATATATATATATAACGCACACTACCTCTTTCTATCTATCTTATCTATCGATATCTCTCCTTTGTATCCACTGAAGTGTATATAATTTTAACCGAATGTGTCTAGGAGCCACGTAGATCCCTGAAAGAAATTCACGGAACGGGGTCTCTTGGCTTGCTCAGGGAGGGGGCGTGCGGAAAAGTCAGCGAAGAACGTTTTTCGGAGGAAATCTTGGGCGAGTTTTAGAATCTTTTAGAAGACAGTAGCGTCATGTAAAGATTTGCTTTTGCGTCCGCAGTTTTCATGTCACCATCCAAACTTCCATTGATTAAGCTAAGTGTCTCTTTACTAAAGTGAAACTTCAGCCGACTTCTGCCGGGAAAAGAAACCTAGCAGGAATCCTTTCGAGCGAAGTACTTGGTTTCCTGTTTCACAGCGCCTGTCGACAGTTTCCAGTTGTTAGGAAAACAAGAGGAAGAGAGGGACTTTATTGGAAGTCCGGTAGCTCGCTTCCTGAAATATGGAATCCTAACCGAAGCTACTTAATAACACATATTTTACTACCACTCTTATTCGTTTACATCTTCATCTATCCTTCTACTTACTAAATCTAATTCATCCTATTCTCTTTCTCCACGCGTTCTCCTCCAAGCCTATATAGAAGTCACTACGAATGATCCTCCCCATCCCTCCTTGACCCTCCTCGCCCCTCCCCACCCCTCCTCGCCACTCTGTATCCCTCCTCGCCCCTCCTCGCCACTCTACATCCCTCCTCGCCCCTCCTTGCTCCTCCTCGCCCCTCCTCGCCCCTCCTAGCCCCTCCTCGGCTCTCCTTGCCACCCCTCACTTCTCAGCCCCCCCGCCCGCCTGCGCCTCCCTGCCCCTCGTCCCTGACCTCGGTCCATCATCTCCTCGCCCCTCCCCTCGCCCCTCCTCCCTCCTCGTCCCTCCTTGCCACTCCCCGCCCCTCCTCGTCCCCCTTTCAACCACCCCTCCCTGCCCCGCCAGCGCCTCCGTGCCCCTCGTCCCTGACCTCTGTCCATCATCTCCTCGTCCGCTCATTGGCACTGTTGCGTCGAGTGTTTGCAGTTGCGTTTGCGATCCTTTGCCGGCGCTCGAGTGAGAGGACGCTGAAGGACCGCGATCACTGGCCTTTCTTCGCTTTGATGCTTTTCGGGGATTTGCTTTCAAGGGCCGACTGTCCCAAACTGCTTTACCAAAACAATGAAATGCGCGCTTTATGATTGGCTGTCCTTTTGGTAGGCCCTTGAAGAGGTTGAAGCGAAGGAGGTAAGGGTCTGGAAATTGAAATGATTCTAAAAGAGGATGAAGAGGAGGAAGTAAAAAAGAAAATCGAAGCAACTCTAAAAGAAGTTAAAACGGAGGAAATAAAAAGAAAATCGAAATAATTCTAAAAGAAGTTGAAACGAAAGTAAAAAGAAAATCGAAATAATTCTAACAGAAGTTAAAACGGTCGACATAAAAAGAAAATCGAAATAATTCTAAGAGAGTGGGATATTTACGAACGAAAAAGGAAGACGAAGTCACTATGGCAAGAATCAGGCAATCCCTTCTCTTACATCCGAACAGTTGCCATTACATCGATTATTATGGCAACTCCCATGGCAACTTCCACTTAAAGAATCGATGAAACTTCCGCACACCAGTCTTACCAAAATCCATTATTTAACCACATATAAATATTAATGCTGTATAGAATATTGAAAGAAATGGCTCTTGGGAAGTAAACAACGCAATATTTGATACGGAATTTAGCCCGATAATTCTCTTTTCTTTCTTTGTTTATTTAGCCATTCATTGATACCCATTCAACGGTAAAGATCATAATCATAATCATAACAATGATAGTGATAATGATGATAATGATAAAAGTAATGATGATGATGATAGCGATAATGATAATGATAATAATTATAGTAATAGTAATAATAATGATAAAATAATAATGATAATAATGTTAATGATAAAAAATATAATAATGTAAAAATAATGATGATGATGATGGAAATAATAATGAAAATAATGATAATGAATATCATAATGATAATAATGATAGTGATGATAATGATAATGATAATAGAGATAATGATAACAACAATGGTATGGATAATGATGATAATCATAAAGATGACAGTAATGATGATAATAGCAATGATATAATAACAGTAATGATAATAATAATGATAATAATGATAATAATAACAATGATAATACTAATGATGATTATAACAAAACAACACTAATACAGCTAATGATAGTGATAATAATGCTAACAATATAACATTAAAACTGATAATGATAATGACAGCAAAACTATTGCTTATAATTATGACAACAACAACAACAATAATAATACGCTATAAAAATAAGGATAATAATAATGATAATAGCAAGAATAGTAACAATTGTTATTGTAATCATTATCATCATTTCTATTACTATCAGTATCATTATTATCATCATTGATATCATGATAACAATAAAAAATCAAATTAAAATATAATCTATACAATGTACAATAAAATGTAAGAATCTACATCAAACTGGCTGGCCGAGGGAGATTTGCCAAACCAAAGGGCTGAATTATTTTCTGACTCCTCTAACCACAAAAGGGATTAATTGAGAGGAAGAAGGAAGAAGGGAGGAGAAAAGAAAGGAAGAATAACACAATGATTCATCTAAGTAAAAAAAAAAGATGAATGAGAAACAAAGGGACGGGAAACGAGGGTAAAGAGGACGAAGGAACCTCTGTCTTCACAGCTGATTTTTGCAAACAAAATTTGTCGAGAGAGAAAGAGAGAGAGAGAGAGAGAGGGAGACAGACAAACAGACAGAGAAAACGAGAGCGAGAAAGGGAGAGAGAAACAGACAGGCAGACAGAGACAAACACACAGAAAAAACGAGAGCGACAAAGAGAGAGAGAGAGAGAGAAAGAGAAAGAGAGAGAGATGCCAACACCCGAGAATGTAAACTAAGGCTCTGAAATTATGCAAATTCTTTCTTTATTGCACATAATTAATGAATTACAAAAGGGCGAAGGTAAAGAAATGTATAAATCATTTCAGAGACTCTTAGTTGGCGGCCAATTTGGTTGTTTGCAAACAGAAAATAATTGAATAAATTATGCGATAGCGATTAAAGGGAAAGCAGAAAATAAGTAAATGAAAAAGAAATAAAGAGGAGAGAATGATTAGATGAAGAGAAGAAAGAAATAAGAGAAAATCAATAAAAGAAGGGAATAGATTACGATTTTTATGTAAAATGTTTATTATTGCCATATAAAACTTTTTAAGTACTGGTATCTTCGTGATTTATATAGTCCTAGCCTGTTCGCAACTATCAGAATCCTAAAACAATATTGGTGATGATGATGATAAAGACAATAATGATGATAATGATATGCTAATAATAGTAATAGTAATGATAATAATAATGGTCATAATAACATCAATAATGATAATGATAATAATAATAAAAGTAATAATAATAATAATGACAATGGCAATGATAACAATAATGGTATCATATTAATAATATTAAGGATAATAGTAATAATAATAATAATAATAATAGTAATAGTAATAATGATAATAATGATAATGATAATATAATAATAATATAATATAAAATAATATAATAAATAATAATAATGAATAATAATTATTATTATGAATGAAATAATAATAACAATAATGATAAATTATGATAATGATAATGATCACAACATTGCTAATAGTAGCTAAATGATAGCAGATGAAATGTGAAAACAAAAGTGATAAATACATCTAATTCAGTTAAAGGTCCTCTTTGATTTAATTTTTTTTTATCTATCTATTATTATCATGTTTTACAGTTTATCTAAATCTTTTGTGGCATAAATTTTCTACACCAAGTATTTTTTCATTATCTGCCTCACTGAAATAAAAAATAATGTTTATTTGCCATTTCGCTGCAACAGGTTTGTGGATTAGCGGAGAGTCGGTCGGTTAGAAACATAACTACGAACATTCAAATATTTATCCGAATTTTAAAAGCGGAAGAGTTGATGGGATGTGTCATGCGGCGGGGATTTTATGTGTGTAATGCTGGTAAAGAATCATTAATAGAAAAGGAGAGATAGAGTGAAAGACAGGGGGTGAGAGGGAGAGAGAGAGAGAGAGAGAGAGAGAGAGAGAGAGAGAGAGAGAGAGAGAGAGAGAGAGAGAGAGAGAGAGAGAGAGAGAAAGAGAGAGAGAGGGGGGGGAGAAAGAGAGAGAGGGGGAGGGAGGGGAGAGAGGGGAAGGAGAAAAAGAGAGAAGAGAGATGAAGGAAGAGAAAAGAACAGGGAGGGAGAGAGAGAGGGAGGTAGGGAGAGAGAAGAGAAAGGGGAGAGAGAGAAGAGGAGGGAGGGGGAGGGGGGGAGAGGAAAGGGGTGGGGGGGAGGGGAGAGAAGAAAGGGAGAGAGAGAAAGTGAAAGAGTTAAAGAGAGAGAGAGAGAGAGAGACAGAGAGACATACAGACAGACAAATGCAGACAGAAAGCAAGAAAAAAAGGAAGAGGGGGGAAGGAAAGAGATCGGTGAAGTTTAATAGAATTGACAGAGAGGAAGCCATTAGCTTAAAAGGCTGAGTTGCAGAATTGTTCTTAATATTCAGACAAGATGAATTTCTCACTTGTCAGCGGCAAGTGGCCTAGACTAGACGAGACAAAACATGAATGATTAATTACCATGGATTGATAGCATCTAGTCGCTTGTCGCCATAAATGACCTGATCAGGGAATAATTGTTGAGAAAAGAATGAACAGCATTGCACCGAAATGAACAAATAAGATTGACTGATTGTACCGACGTATAAGTGTGACCAGATGTGAAGAGATGACGCACGCATAGACGGGTTATAGTCAAGAGGGTTATACGGATCCACACGAAACTGAAATTCCTTGATGTAGTGTTGCGGAGGAAGTGGTCCTTGGAGACGGTAATCAGCTGATGAGGATCGCAGGGAATTCATCCTAGTGTAAGAAGTTTTGAGACGCGAGCTTGAGGAGATCTGATCGGCGCAAGAGCATAAGAGGATGTGAGTGATAAGAGAGGGGAAAAAAATCTTGTCGAGATGATGAGATTGATTAATCATAAAAAGAGAAATCTGGAGACAAGAATGACAGCTTCCAAAGCGTCTTTAACTTTTTTACTCGTTTTTTTATCTTTTTTTTATATATCAGCGAAGGCGGATTGCGTTTTACCAAAGAAAAGATGACGTTTTGACGGTGTTGTCTAAATGTGATTGACATGTCACATGACCTCGCTGACTGCTGACGTGGGAGAGGTCTGTCCCGATATCCAGAGATGAACCGAGGAAATGAAATAATTACCAGCTTTTGAGAGAATGTTTATAAAACACCAACTCACTACCATGGCGGTTTCTCGCTGAAATAATTCCAAGAATAATGAGCAAAGAATAAAGATAATGTATTACCTCGAAAGAAAAACTTAGTGAATGAAAACACCCATGGTAATGCTTGAAATGGATTTTCTGAATGATAATCAGAAATACTCTATTACAAAAACGAAAATAGATCAGACTGAAGGGGTATTACAATAAGAATAGATATTAGCGAATACTGGTCATAATTTAGACATGTAGGGACAAAATAGGCAGATATAGAATGTAAGAATATTATCTGCATGAAGGTTCCGTGGAAACATATATATATATATATGCAATGTGTTCAGTCAAGTGAGAGTGAGTGGGAGCTTCGCGTCTGAGGAGAGCCTGTGGGTTGTATGAAGTGCACAGGAGATAGAACTCGAGTGCATGAAGAAGGGGAGACTTCAGAAATCCTCGAGGAAGAGAGAAGAAACATGTTTTACTTAAATTCACCAATAAAATCTGATCAACGGGGCGGAATAACATACAATACCTAACAATTGAAAGCGTACAAAAGGAGCATCGAACAGTATTTTGCAATGGAAGGAATGGAGCTTGAGGTCTAGAGATCGTGGTGGGTCAGAGGCGTTGCGCTGCGGGTTTAATTCAAGCAGAAGGTTGGAGAAACATGGGCGTTGTATTGTTTGTATAATTCATTTTCCATGTGTTGCTGGGGAGATACTATGTCTTTGCGTGAATTTGATAAGGATGTGATCTCTAATTAGGTATCGCTCAGTGTTTTGTAATAATGATTTAAGTAAAACACTCGAAGTAAGTTGCGTGAATGTGGGAGTAAATTTCAACGAGCGAAGCCATTGGCATGCAGGCCTACGTCCTACTCGGCAAGGCTCGAGGCAAACAGACAAAGGCTGTGGCAATGGGATTCTTCTCCTGCATAATTGTATTTTTTACTTATGTATCCAATCGTAGAAACGTTTGATTTGCCAGTCTAATGCGAAATGCAAATCTGAAGGAAGCGGTTCGCGGACTTGTGATGACAAGGGACAGCGTTGCCAATCACATCACCTCCAGTTTCTATATTTCTTTCTGATAAGACCATGTTTGTTCTGTTTAACTTTTCATAAAAGGCCCCTCACAAATCCCACAAATCATACAAAGTAAAAATGACTTTATCCATTTCCCTATTTCGTCTCCAAATCCATAAATAATGGTTTGTTTGCAACGCTGCGACCGTAACCTAAAATCAAAATACAAAGACTGATTTCATTAGAAACTCATTATACAAGTTTTAGCAGTATTGGTATTTCCATAAATATTCTATAATTCTATTCATCTTCAGTTTACCTTTGAACTGATTTTCCATTTTTTCGTGAGATGACATGCCGAAGACATGTCTTGGCGAGTGATTTGCTTCGCTCCAGTTTTCCTCGGATTTTACTTGAACCATAAATTGCGAGTCAATTACTTTGGATTCGAAATACGGGATTCAGTCTCTTTCGGGTGAGGTTTCTATATCTACTGCAAATTAAGGATAACGAAAATGCCCTTGTCTAGGGAATGGGGATATAAGATAGTTATCATAAATGACATGATCATACGCAGCGAGCGGAGCCAAACAGACGAACGGGCAGAGAGCGACCGAAAGAACCTTATGCCCCTCAGTCCCTCAGCCTCTCGACTTCTTCGCGTCGTAAGGCAGCTGGGGCGCCGCGCCGGCAGCTGAATGGCCGGGCGACGCTGCTCGGTGTTGAGGGCAAGCGACCCCCCCCCTCCCTCCCCGACAGCCGATCTGCGTCTTAACTCCTTCACAAGGGCGCAACGGCCCCTTTACCACCGCCCGACCTTT
>NW_020870688.1:1193274-1200774 GCF_003789085.1 Penaeus vannamei
TCACCTCTCACTCTCACTCTCACTCTCACTCACTCTCACCTCTCGTCTCAAGTACCTCTCTCTCTCTCATCACTCTCTGCTCTCCTTCTTCTCTCGTCTCCTCTCTCTCTCTCTCTCTCTCTCTCTCTTCTCTCTCTTCTCTCTCTCCTCTCATCTCTCTCTCTCGTTCTCTCTCTCTCTCTCTCTCTCTGTTCTCTCTCTCTTCTCCTCTCTCCTCTCTTCTCTCTCACTCTCTCATCTCTTTCTCTGCTCACTCCTCTCTCTCCTTTCCCTCGTTTTCTCGATCTGCTCATTTTGCCACATTATTGAGCTGCAAAACAGATACAATGCTGGATAGATACAGAAATCATAAATTCTATTCCTTAACCATCATCCACCGTGTTCTTATCATTATTCAAACGATACCATGGCCATCTTTTCCCCATTATGATCCTCGTGAAAATTATCCATACCGATTCAGGTATTTGAAGCCCATCCTCTATTATTTTTCCTCTTACCTATCTTTACCTTCATCAGGCCAACAAAGAGAGAAAGAAAGAGAAGGCAGGAAATGTGCAGCTGACACAACACGTGCGGTCTGTTGACCACTCAAAGGACACGACGTATGAAAAGAAACGGAGACACGGGGACCTGTTCGGAAAAATGCCCTAACGGTGGCTGACCAAAAATAAAAAACAGGCAAGACATGCCACGAAAGAGGGGTGACGGGCGCCCTGGGGAGAGGAGGGAAGGGGTGGGAAGGAGAGAAGGGGAGGAAGGGAAATGGAGGCAGAAAACAAGGGAGAGGGGAAAGAAGAAAGGGAATGGGGAGAGGGGATAGGAGAGAAGCAGGAAGTGAATGACCTGGCTTCATTCTTCTTTCCTTTTCTTTCTCTTTCTCTCCTCCTTCTCCTTTTAATTCATGAATCGTACTCCTCTTTTTTCGCTCTCTTCGTTTTTCCCTATTATTCACCGTTCCTTTTTCTTCTTCCTACATCCTCCATCTTTCCTAATCTAAATTTTTGCAAACGATATTCCCACTTTCGCATTTCTTCTCTTTTCGCTTCTCTCTCTCACACACACTTCTTAACCTTTCACTTCCCTTTCCTCACTTCCCCTTTCAACTCCTTTAGCTTTCTGCCCGCCCCTCCTTCTAGCACTCCTTTCCCCTCCTCTTCCTTCTTACCCTCCCCTCCATCCACTCTCCTGTCCGTCCGTCCCTTCCACCTCTTCTTTCTCCTCCTCCCTCCACCTTCCTGTCTCCACCTCCTGACATCTCCCCCTCGTCCACCCTCCACCCGCCCTTCTCCCCCCCCCTACCCTCTCCTTCTGTTTTTCCCTCTCAACCTCCCTACACCCTTCCCTCCCTCCATTCTCCTGTCTCCCCCCCCCCCCCCTACCCTCCTCTTGTTGTCCCTCTTCCCTCACAACCTCCCTACACCCCTCTCTCCCACCCTCTCTCTCCAACCCTCAGTCTCCCCATCCTCCTACCTACTCACCTGTCTCTCTCCCTCCTTTCCACACACCCTCCTGCCCCCCCAACTCACCCTCCACTTCTTCTTGCCTCCTCTTCCTTCTCCCCCCCCCTGCCCCTCCACCCACCCCTCCTGTCCGCCCCCCTCCCTCTTGAGCCGAGCTTGTCTGCATAACCTGATTGGCAGCGGAGAATCTCATTAGACTTTGATCGGTAGGAATTTCTTCTTTTTTTTTTTTCTTTCTTTCGTTTTTTTCGTTTTTCTTTCATTCTTTCCTTTTGTTTTTTTTGTTTTTTTTTTTTTTTGCTAAAGACGGGGGCGAAGAGGGGGAAAGAGGGAGTGGGAAAGGGGAGGGTACGAAGAAGGGAAAAAAAAGGGGAGGGGCGAAGAGTGGACGGAGGAGAGGGGGAGGAGGCGAGGAGGGAAAGGTAGGGGGTGGAGGTGAAAGAAAAAGGGGAGAGGGGGTGGGGAAGGAGAAAGGAAAGAGGGACAGGGGAGAGGGCGAAGAGGGAAAGAGGAAGAGGGAGATAAAACGAAGAGGGAAAAGAGAAGAAAAGAAGAAAGAGAAAGGAGACAGAATGGGGAACACAAGATAAGAAAAGAAAAGAGGGAGATAGATCGTGAAGACCGGTAAGGTAAGGGGAAGGAACAGGAAGAGAAAGAGAGGGGGGGGGGGAGGCAAAGCAAAGAGGGGCAGAAGTCGATCACACAGGGGAGGACTGGGGTAGGGAGGGGGGTGAGGGGAGGGGGCAAGAGAGAGCTCCAAGACGTTCCAGGAAATGCAAAGATGATAATCCCCTTTTCCTTCGTCCTGATTTAAAACCATATCAGACACAAAAAATAATAACACTCTAAGAACTAAATATACTATATATAAAAAGAAGAGACATAGAAAAATTATATATATTATAGAAATAACATAGAACATGAAATGAATAAATAAATAATAATGTCATATGAATCTATAATATATACAAAATTCATAACTTAAAGTGAAAATAATGAATGAAAAATGATAAGGATAAAAAAGAAATGAAAATAATATATAAGAAATAAAGATTATAAATAAGAAATGAAAACAAAGATAAGAAATAAAGATAATAAACAAGAAATGAAAATAACAAATAAGAAATAGAGATAATACATAAGAAACAAAATAATTAATAAAAAATGAAGATAATAAACAAGAAATAAAAATAACAAATAAGAAATAAAAATAATAAATAGAAACAAAAATAATTAATAAACAATAAAGATAATAAACAAGAAATAAAATAATGGATAAGAAATAAAGATAAGAAATAAGAAACAAAAATAATAAATAAAAAATAGAGATAATTGATTAACAAATAAAGATGATAAGTAAGAAATAAAAATAATAGATAAGAAATGAAAATAACGAATAAGAAATAAAGATAAGAATTAAGAAATAAAGATAACAAATAAGAAATAAAATAATACATAAGAAACAGAAATAATAAATGAATAAAAATAATTGATTACAAAATAAAGATGATAAGAAATAAGAATAATAGATAAGAAATAAAAATAACGAATAAAAAATAAAGATAAGAATTAAGAAATAAACAAAAATGATAAACTAAAGAATATATAGCTTAAAAATATTAATAACTAACAGAATTTCGAGCAGCTTCTCAATTTCTTGCGACCAAAGAGGAAGCTGCTGGACGTCTTAAGATCCCTAATGATGATATGGCGTATGTATGGTTTCCGCTTCCGACGTGGCCTCTTTATTTCTTTCTTCTTCTTCTTCTTCTTCTTCTTCTTCTTCTTCTTCTTCTTCTTCTTTGTAGTTATTTTTTCTTTTGTCTCTTCCTTTTTCGTTTTTTTATTATTTTTTCTCTTTTTTCTCTTTATTTCCTTAATTTTCTTCTTGATTTGTTTTTCTTGTCTTCATTTTTCGTTTTTTTATTATTATTATTCTCTTTTTTCACTTTTTCCTTCATTTTCTTGATTTTTTTCCTTTCGTCTCTTCCTTTTCCTTTTTTCTTTTCTTCTTACTCTTTTTTTTCTCTTTATTTACGTTATTTTCTTTTCTATTTTCTTTTTTGTCTCTTCGTTTCTTTTTTTCATTTTTATTTGTTTTCTTTTTACTCTTTTTTTACTTTTCGTTTTTTCCCCTTTTTCATTTTCTTTCTTTCCGCTTTCTTTATTTTTGTCTCTTTTTCTCTTTCTTTCTTCTCTCTTCTTTGTCAATTTTCTTTGGTCTCTTCCGTTCCTTCTCTTTCTCCTTTTTTCTACCTTTTTTCCTTTTCTTTCTTTCTCAATCATTCTTTTCCTTCTTTTCCTTCTTTTTACTTCGCTATTATTTTTTTCTTTAACTCTTCATTTCCTTCTTTTTCGTTTTTTTTTAGATTATTTCCTTCATTCTCTTCTAGATTTTCGTTATTTTTTCTTTTTCTTTCCTTCTTTTTCCCTTCTTATTTTTCTTTTCCCCCGTTCCTTTCCTATAAATATTACTTTTTCTTTCTTTCTTCATTTTCCCTATTTTTTTCTTTATTTATTTTCTTCTTTATCCTCCTTCCCTTCTTTTTCTTTTCTTTGATTTTTTTTCTTCTTATTTTCCATTCTTTCTTCTTTTTCTTTCTTCATCTTCTTTCCCGTTTTCTTCCTTTTCCTTTTTTTTCTTATTTTTTTATTATTTCCTTCATATTTTCTCTTCCTCTTCTTAATTTTTCTTCTTTTAATCTTTATTCTTCTTTCTTAACTTTCTTTCTTTTCTTTCTTCCTTTCTTCTTTTCCCCTTTCTTAATTTTCTTTCCTTTCCATCTTCCTCTCCTTCATATTCTTCTTTTTGATTGTTGCTCTATTAATATAATCATTTTCATCATCATGTTTCTAGTATTGTTATTATTATCAATATTATCATCGTCTTTGTTGTTGCTATTATTATTGTGATCATTTTCATAATTATTATTGTTAATATTATTATCAAAATGATAATGATACTGATTATTATCATTATCACTATTATCATTGTTATCATTATTGTTATCCTTATTGTTATTTTTCCGATTATTGTTATCATTATCACGATCATTATCATCATTATTATTAGTAGTAGTAGTAGAAGTATCATTATTATTATTATCATTATGATTATTATCATTATTATTATCATCATTATTACTCTCATCATCATCATCATTATCATTGCCATTATTATTATCATAATCATTATTACTCTTGTTATCATTATGATTATTATTACAATCATTATAATTATCATGTTCATTATCATTATTATCATAATTATTATCAGCATTATCAATATCATTATGACAGTTATTATAATTACCATTATCATCATTACTATCATTATTATCATCATTACTTTTAATATGATTACTATAATTATCATTACCATCATTACTATCATAATTATAACCATCATCATAATCATTATTGCTATTACCATCCTCATCAATCATTATCCTTGTTATCAGCGGTTAGATCATTAGGAGGAATGTTTCAGATATTGTTAACCATCATTATCTCCTCATTATTAAATAATCTTTTACTAATTTTAGTATTTTCCTCATATCATTTCAGTTGAATCACCATTTATATTTTATAAGTTTTTCTCTTTTCGTTCTGTCTCGTTTATCTCTACAATGATCTCGATGATTTTTATTTTATAAGTTTTTCTCTTTTCGTTCTGTCTCGTTTATCTCTACAATGATTTCTCTGTATTTCTGACCCCCTCATTGCCTTCTACAATCTTCCTAATTGTTTTCCTCTCCCTCTCTATTCTCCTTTCTCATCTTTTAATCCTAATCCTCATCCTAAACTTGTATTCACAATTTCGTTATCATATTTTTCTTATATTCTTTCTTTTTCTGCCCCTCTCCTTCACTCTCTCTTTTCCCTTATTTCTCTTTCTTTCTCAGTCTCTCTTTTCTTTTTCTCTCTTCTCTCTTTCTCTCTCTCTCTCTCTCTCTCTCTCTCTCTCTCTCTCTCTCTCTCTCTCTCTCTCTCTCTCTCTCTCTCTCTCTCTCTCTCTTCTCTTCTTCTCTTACACACACACACACACTCACTCGCACTCACTCCTTGTCTTTTTTTTATCACTCGCTCTCTTCCTTTCATCCGCTTATCTCCTCTCCAGTCTTTCGTTATGGGTATTGAGGGAGAGAACTTCATCCTCAGGTTTGTTCTCTTGCTTCTGCTACGAGATCGATAACCTCGAGTTCTTATCGACCTCAAAGGCCCGTTCTGTCGCCTCCCTGCCCCTCTCTCCCTTCTTTTTCGGTCGACAGAAGTGAGATCATTTTTGTTTGTTTGCGTTAAGGCGCGAGTGAAAGTTAGTCTGGAGTTGTACAGTCTTGCCGTCAGTCTCAGGTTCCCCCTTCCCCTCCCCCCTCCCCCGTTTCACTCGCTTGATAGAAGTGGAGTCAGTCTTCGACACTAAGATCTTGAGGCACTTTATTTTGCTAAAGTGTTAAGACCTAACTAAAAGTAGTCTGAAACTATACATAGTCTTTTTAGAGGTCTGTCGGCCTCATTCCCCCTTCCCCTAATATTGTACATTTTCTCTCTCGCTCAGCAGAAGCGAAATCACCCTCGGAGATATAGGCATTCATTTGTTTTGTCAAAGTATTAAGGCACAGTTGAAAGTTTTTCATACAGTCTTTCCAGAGTCCTATCAGTCTCAGTGAAGCGGACAAGATAACTTTTCTGAATCAGAAATTAAGGAAGACGAGCATCACAGCAGGCTTTGGTGAAGGGGCACGATGAGGCTTCACGAGGACTGATGGATATTAGGCCTACCTAAAACAGCCGCATCAACAAAACGAGACACCGATATCAAGCGAGGGATAGCTCATAGCAGCGAGAGTCTGCACTTTGGTCACTGTGACGCGAGCGGAACAATGGCTGTCCTGGCGCTGACTCTCGCACTGTAGGGTTGTAGGGTCCGCAAACACGTAGGCCGCCTTCACACATTTTTAGAGGCAAAACGAAACAAATACACACATAAGAAAACATGCCATAAATACGCGTCTCATAGACTTACATAAACAAGACTCCTTTGATTTCTGGGAGGATAAAAGAAAAAAAAAAAGAATTTGAAAAAAAGCTGATCAGGAGATGATTAAAAATCACAATGGACAGTCACATTCAGGGACGATGTCGCTTTCTCTTGTTTACGCGAAATAAATAACACGTGTCGATGCAGGCATGTGTACGTGCGGATGAGTGTGTGTGGTGCGCATGCGCGCGCGCGCGCGCGCGTGTGTGTGTATGTGTGCGTGAATGCGTGTGTGCGTGTCTTAGTGAGAGGCGACAGGCATTGTTTCTAGTGTTAGGCGCCATGTATGAAACATTTTATATTTTTTCTTGCTCTTCTTGCTTTTAAAAGTTTAAAAATTACATAATATCGTATACTAAAAAGTGTTCTTGTCATTATCGCTGGAAGTGACTTCACACATTACCGTCTAAAAATCTGTATAAAAAAATGTGTGTGACATTGTCTGTGAATCTAGTTTCTTGTCATTAGACGTGGAGGTAACAACACATCATCTTGCTCGATAATTCAAGACACTACAAAGTGGTTTATAATGAGATGATCCAAAGACTACATTAATGAATATCCCTTCACATAGCCACACGAGCCTGTATCCAATCCGCAATCCTCTTTACGTCACTGAATATGAGTGAAAAAACACTGGGATGAACGAAACGGATGCTTCAATTCGACGAAACGAGAGATCCAGAGAACATCCAGTAATTAAAATATGTTTAAGAGGACACAAAGAGCGATAATTCTCCATAATGGCGGTCATAATCACTTCACATCCACGAGAATCCAGGCAGCAACATGCTTTAGGAAGTTTATTAAAGGGGCCATTATGCCGGCACAAAGCTACTCTACGGAATCTGCACGCCTGCTTTCACTACCTTCCCGGGAGGAGAGTGGAGGGAGGAGGAAAGGCAATGAGAATGGAGGAGGAGGAGGAGGAAGAGAGTGACGGATAGAAAAAATGTGATATTTTGAGAGAAAAAAAAATGAAATAATGCATCGTGAATG
>NW_020870688.1:1260494-1270494 GCF_003789085.1 Penaeus vannamei
CTCTCTCTTCTTCCTCCTCCTCCTTCCTCTCTTCCTCCTCTTCTTCTTCTTCCTTTTCTTCTTTTTTCCTCCTCCTCTTCTTTTTCTTCTTCCTTCCCTTCCTCTTCTTGCTCCTCCTCTTCTCCCATCTCTTCCTCCTCCTCTTCTTCTCTTCTTCTACCACCATCATCTCCTTAATAGTAACAAACTCAGTAAGCAAAAAATAGTTTAGGTAATAACAAAATTGACTAATATATGTAATTAATAAAAAACGATAACAGGGCACGAATAACGATAATAACACCAAATAGTAACTAAGAAGTTAATCAAATAATCACAGGCGTAATGATAGAACCGAAGCATGCACACAAAAACCGGGCTCGCTTCTCAAGTCTGTTTTCAACTTCCGAGTCCTCTTAAAGCCCTGTCGATAAACAAGAACACAGGGATCTTGAACGCTGTCTTCACGCGAGAAGAAGAAAAAGAACACTGATCCGCTCAAGTGCTGTTTGTCCCGCCGTGAAAACAAGAGCCGGAGCGCGGGCGAAGGGAAAAGGCAGAGGAGGGGCGAGCGGTGCCGTTTGATTCGTTCTTTGGGTCGATTGTCTGTGAAGTTGCGAGCTTTGTGCCTCGGTCGCGCCGGGGAAGAAAAAACGGCCGACTAATGCCAGTCATTTGCGTGGTTCGTTTTTTTCATGGTGAGAATTCGTCGAAAGTGCCTATAATCCAAAGGAAAAGTGGGAATTACCTCCGGTGATGATGGCTTGATGATTTTAAAAGAAAGGGGATATTAGTTTCTGCGAAGTGTTGAAAATGACAGTGATTAATGTCTGTCATAGTTAAAGAGAGAAATTCATGTCCTTTGAGGTAGGAAAACCCTATGATTTATATTTGGTTCCCTCACGCAACTCTTGATTCAGTCTTTCTGACATCATAGTCAAAGCCAGTGTTCTTGTCTTACTTTCAAACCTTTCTTACTTACGAACCTTACTCTTGCTCCATCTATTCATTCTATGAAGTATAATTTTTGCCAATGATTTGACTTTTCGATTCATAAGCCCCGTACCATCCCCGGATGTTGTTTAAGCACATCTAGTACAAACCTTAGCTTAGCGAACGCATTACTCTCCACTTGGCCTCCTCTAATCTTGCTCCACATGATGCAGGCATCATTGGAATGCCACTGGACATCACTCCGACCAGGTGGCTGTGCTCGCATTAGGAATGTTTTCCGAGACCTTAGAGGATTGAATATTAATGTTCCCCAAGAGGAAATTGACCCCCATAGCAGATTCCCTCCTGTAGCCGTTTTCTACACACCCACCTGTAGGAGGGACCCCCCTTTGACAACTAGCTCTGGAGGCCACTGCCATCCGTGCCTCCAACACCTTCGTGGACGGTTCTTTGCAAACTGGTGGAAGTGCGGGCTGTGCTGTCTCCTCTCCTAATAGGGAACCACTAAATGGACAATGGACTAGACGTCGTCTGCAGGACTGCTCAAGATCTACCTCCTCCGGTTCTAGATGCTGTTAGCCTACCTCTGCACACCAAAAACAATGGACTGGTTATCTGTGATTCGCAGACTGCTCTTCATGCCCTCGCAGTCCCAAAGCCTGAAGCCCTTAGCCTAGTCAATCCCATATTGCCCCATCCAGTCACAGCTGTTAGACATGCACTTTCAATACGTTTCCTATGGATTGCCTCGTATGTCGGAACGACAGTGAATGATATGGTGAACCGTCTTGCTAAGGTTGCCTATAAGGCTTGCACTGCCTGCTGCTGTTGCCCCGCCAGCTACCCTCTCCCACTGCAAGCGGAGGATACGGTCTTCCGCTCACATATGTCAACCACTCGGCGCAGAAACGACGAGCGGCCTGCGAGCCTGAGCATCCAGCGCTACGACCACTTCGCCTCTCGTCCTTACAAGAACCGACGCCGCGGTCTGCTGGTCAGAAGACATAATGTGGAGGCTGTCCGGCTCCGCTTAGGATACAGACCCGTGTGGCGAGTCATCGTCGGGTAAGTTGTGTGACGCACACGATGCCAACCACCTACAGCATTATTGCCTCAAGTGCCCAAAAGTGGCTGATCTAAATAGAGAGTGCAATAGACATTGGCAAATACTTATTAACAGATGACAATTCAGATGTAATACTTTTGCAATACCCATATTTTGGTGGCTGTTAACACTGAGCTTCCCGTGTTTATTATTTTAATTTGTGCTGTATAAGCTTTTCGTTCCCGGAGTTAATTGATTTGACGAAAATAACTCTGCTTGGCCTTACTGAATTAACCTGACCTAACGAATTTCTCGTTCAAAAAGGAACAAGCTGTCCCTTTCTTCTATTGTTTTGTCATTGTCTGTTTCACTAGTTGACCCTGCATTAAAGTCTTGTTCTCTCTCTCTCTCTCTCTCTCTCTCTCTCTCTCTCTCTCTCTCTCTCTCTCTCTCTCTCTCTCTTCTCTCTCTCTCTCTCTCTCTCTCACTCACTCACAACTCACTCTCACTCACTCACTCACTCACTCACACACACACACACACACACACACACACACACACACACACACACACACACACCACCACACACAACTCACTCACTCACTCACTCACTCACTCACTCACTCTATCTATCTCTCCCCCTCCTTCGTTTCAGTGTCAGAGTGAATTCATTCCCAAAGTTCCTACCAAATTCTTGTTCGGAATTAACTAGACGTAGAATCAAGACCTGGCTAATATATGAGAATCAGTCGACCGATATATCTAATACATACCTCAGTATTCCCATCAGATATACCAAATCCTTACTCCAATAGCAATACCCACAAACAATGACAAACAAACAAGAAATCTAAGAACATCTTCCGGCAAAGTCGTCCGCGTCGTCCTAGATGCACCCCTTAGAACAAACACACGACTCCGCGGCAGGTCGTCCCCCCAGCTGGGAAATGAAGGCGAAATCAGGACAGAGCTGCTCTCTCTCCGGGGAAATCATTCTTAAAATCATAGCACCGAGCGTAGATTTGCGATGTATTTTTATACCTTTAGTAATACCGTTTGTGCAAATAGTTAGGAGATATTTTGAAACGGTTGTTAAAAAAGGGTATTTTTTTTATTATAATCCTCCTCATTTGGGAAAATGTGGAAAAAATGTATCACCGAAGTAGACTAAAGTATAATTCAGGAAAAATTATATACTGAATATGATATTTGCATGATATCTAATTCAGAGTGTGATTGACTTCCATGCATTATTGATTGTCTAATTTCCTTCTGCTAAAAATAATTGTCGCTCATGATTTGTGACACATATTATTAATAAGATTGAAATTTCTGTGACTGCTTTTGCTTTCGTAATCTAAATCTGGTACCAAAACAATTGACAAAATTAAGTGATGAAAATATAGTTTTCAGAATTAATAAATGATTTACTTACAATCGAACCGACACAATTTCCTTTACGAACACAAAGCCTTACCAATAAAAATAATATGACAGGGATTACCGATAGGCCTATTTCGTCTTCAAATAAGCTTGTAGGTTATTTCCAGTACGTCCGCGCGCTGCCTGTCGCCACTAGTTTTAGAGAACAGCCTCGTTCGTCTCTCATATTGTGAGCTAGATATAGAGAGGAAGAGGAAGAAATGACAAGAAAATAAAAGGAGAGGGCGGACAAGGAGGAAATTGACCAAAGAGCTTCCCCTTGAGGCCGACAAGTGTGCAGGAAGGAGCCCCTCAGGATGGAAAAAATATATGTGTGTGTGCATATATATATATATAATATATATATATATATATATATATATATATTATATATATATATATATATATATATGTATGTGTGTGTGTGTGTGTGTGTGTGTGTGTGTGTGTGTGTGTGTGTGTGTGTGTGTGTGTGTGTGTGTGTGTATTATAAGTTTGTATAAGATATGTATAGCCATGTATGGTTCTTCTAATATAGGTTTGTATTGTTCATATTGTACAATATTTCAAGTTATAGATGCTTTTTACAAAATGCGGCTTCACGATTTCCACATGTGATTTCATATGCATGATCAAGATATGAATGATGAAACAACAATCATTAATATATTCCATATAATGACACAGAAAAAGTAATATCAATGCCCATAGATTTTTGTCAATCAATGATCATATTTACGATCATAATACACTTCTTGCCTACAAGCTCTACCTCATAGATGACTAGACTTTCGCTTGTTAAGTCAAGCGGTGTATTGTCACCATGGCAATAGCGTAGTTCGCATATCGTAGAGGTTACAAGCCTTCGTTATGTAAGCTGGCCAAGAACTCCGCTTAATATTTCATCAGATTAATTTATTTCTATGATTTCTGTCTGTAATTTCTACAACAATATTCTCAAAACAATTCAATCTACTGACAATGAAATGAGATAAAGGAGAGTATGGTAATGAAATATTTTTTCTTATAAATCATAAATCATCATAACATGAACAATTTATTGATCACTTTTAAACTACTCGTCTTTCGAAATGAATAATAAACCTACTATTTAGTGAAATAGAGAATAATTTAATCTGATGAACATAACAATAATCATCAGTAATAAGACAGTAATTAACGACAGGGCTGGCCGTTTTTCCGTAGCTGCATTTCTGCCGTTTTCTAAACTTTACATGATAAAGAAAACGGATATGAATAGTAAAATTGAGCCATACACTATCATAAACCGATGAATATTAGATTACAGTATCTTCAATAAGACAAACGATAATAGAATAATACAATACAATAATAAATGTAAAACGATAAACAATAAATACATTATTATGCCAGTAATGTGACAACATTCAACATCATAAATGCACCTACATCTCTTTATAGGAAATTTATTAGATGTGTAACATGAAAATGCGGTATTGAGCCTGTAAACTTGATTTATCTAAAAAGTATACAACTATTCATAGTGAGTGTGATACAGGGATCAAGGTTTAGAATAACTCCTTGGGCCTGTGACTCTGCCTTTGGTGATTCCCAGCTAGAAGACCCAGATGAAGTGAAATCGAATGAAATTTCCGCCGTGATGACGTTCGATCTGCCATATCATATCAGTTAATACCATGATGTTATCAGAAACTGTTGTCTTGATTTATTTGGACGAGAAAATATTTCAATATTGCTTTAAATACTTTTCATTTGTATCAGACTATCTATAGTCATAAAAAATAATAAAAATACAGCCTACAGAAAAAAATCCGCAGTTACAACATCCGTCAGTCGTCTTTTGTTTCCGTTTAGCAGACGAATTTCCAAAGAATTCCAGCCATGATTAGCGATCGCTGGTGACACTACGTTTGACAGTCTGGCAAAGGCCATTAACTTCTTTTCGTATATTCTAAAGTCTAATATTGGTACAATCTTACAAAATGAAGCATTGAATTTGGACTGAATCTTTATGAGACAATAATTCCCCAAGAAGAGGTCTACAAATATTATCTTGTCAGAAAACACTTGGAACTATTTGTTGGCCTTTGCTGCAGCATCGCTTGTATCACACGTGCCACTTTTTAATGGCAGATTGAGCCATTCCATTGTTCAGATTTATTTAAATAGCATAGTTTGTCATTTCAATATCAGAAAAACTAGTGCTTATTTTTTCGCTATCTTCAAGTTCACAAGAACATAAATGTAGCAGTGATCAAGACTTGATTTCCTGCCTGTTGCATCTCTTTTTCAGTATATGTAGATCTGGAAAGTTACGGTGATCATTGTTTAAGGTATGAAAACAGTACTGATCATACATATTCATAGCTTAACAATTGTAGGAATTGACAGTTATAAATGTCCTTAACACTGCGTTTAGGTTTTTTAATATTAAAGAATTTATCATTAGTAAAATAAAAGCAGAAAACAGTATATATTTATATCTATATCTACATTTTCCCATCTATCTTTCCATATAAATTTGTCATTTGATAAGCAGATAAGATCATATCATAACAAAGAAATTATGATGGGATTATTCGTATTAAATTATTTTGAATAAGCAAATGATTTGAAGGAAAATTGTTTTTTGTGTTAAGAAAGTACTTGCTTCTTACTGTTTCATACATAACACCCTAGAGAATATGCATCATTCATTCATTTCATTCAATGAATCTTTTAATAGATCCCAGAGGTCTTCTTTTCAGTTTCCAATAACGTTGTTTTCTTTTTGCTGTTACTGTGATGAATTTGTTATTAACTTGTTTTGCTATAATTTCCATTGGTATAATTATCATTGCCAACATCAACATACTCAGCAGCAGCAGCAGTATTATTATGATAATGATGATAATGATAATAAGCACAACAACAACATTAACAATGATAATGACATTGGTGATAATATCAATGATAATGATAATAATATTAGTAATAATAGTTATTATCATCCTTATCATTATCATTTTAATGCTATTGTTATTATTGTCATTATTATTATTATTACTTATTAAGATTTTCATTCTTAATCATACCTTTCCAACACTGAAAAGTCATCTTCAGACTATGATTTAGCAGCAAAGTCGTTCCCCTCACACAACAATTTAGAAAAAAAAAGTTTTAATGACAAGTACGACCAAACCATCGCCAATGCTAAGCCGCCCAAATCTAAGTGGAATTCACCAGGCCGTTGAAGACTTCCCCGACCCGTCGCATCCCTTCCGCGCCGAAGGGAAGGAGGCACGAGGAAGCAGAAGGGACTAAGAGCCTTTAGAATTAAGGAAGGAAGGGCTCGGGGCAGCAGAGCAGTTCAGCGGGGAAGCTACGAAGACGGGGTCCTTCTCCTCCGCGTGTTCTTGAGACAGATGAATCCCGAGATGAGAAAAAACGTCCCTCTGCCACGACACGGGATGGTCCTTGACGTAAAGGAGGAGGAGAGGGGACTGAAAAAGAGTTGACAGGAACCAAAGCGCACGTGAAGGAAAGTAGGAGGGGGGGAAAAGAGGAGGAGAGGAAAGAAGAAGGATGTGGGTGTGAGTGAAAAATATGAAGGAAAAAAATGTTGAGTGAAATGCTATGAAAGTGGAATCCCGAGAAGGTAAAGGGGCGCTTGGCTGAAAGGAAAGAAAAAAGAAAAGATCAGACACTTAAGTGGTCAATTTGTGAAATGAAGGAGACACGCGAGAGTAATTTCTCGTGGTGATGTTCGCCGCAGGAGGACTTTGATGTGAAAGAAATAAATAGCCTGTATTTTGACCTCTTCTGAATTAGGACAGTAAGACGATTCAGAAGAAATACCTTTATTGAAATGTGTATTCTCTCCCTGGTGACAACCACTTATTTCTAATAGATTAGTAATAATAATGCTAGCAATGATAACAGCACCAAAAGACACAATGATGACAATAGTAATATTATCATTATTATTTTTAAAATGATAATATTTTTGATAATCATCATGATAATGATAATAATGATAACAATAATAATCATTACTATTATGATTATCATTATTGTCATTGCTATTTCCATTATTATTATTGATATCATTACCATCATCATTATAATAACAGAAAACTGGGGTCCTGCCGCGTTCCTGGCGCCCCGGGAGGCCTCGTCTGTGCATGCCCCTGGAAAGCCCTAGAGCCTCATGGAGCCGCTCACGAGATCATTGCCGGTCACGAGGGACTACCTGGCCGGGGGGAGAGGGGAGAGATGCCGGGGGGGGGGATGAGAGGGGTGCTGAGGGGAGGGGGGGAGTTGCTTAGGGAGAGGGGAGGGACGCCGAGGGGGAAGGGAGGGGTGCTGAAGGGAGCCGAGGGGTGGGGGGAGGGGTACTGAGGGGAAGGACGCCGAGAGGAGAGGGGGTGGGTGCTGGGGGAAGAGGGGAAGGACGGCGAGGGGGGAAGGGAGGGAGGGGTGCTGGGGGGGAGAGGGGAAAGGCTCCGAGTGGAGAGGAGAGGAACGCCGAGAGGAGAGAGGAGAGACACCGAGAGGGGAGAGGGGCGGGGTGCTGAGGAGAGAGGAGAGGGGAAGGACACCGAGGGGAGAGAGGAGAGGCCGAGGGGAAGAAGGGGAAGGGTATAGATCATCAGTTGAGTCGATCAGGGGGGTGAAGGGGGCGAAGGCGGGGGGGCTGGAGGGGGCTGTGAGTAGGTCGGTGTTTCTTTGCCTTCTGGTGGGTGATGGCGATTCTTGTGCTCTCATCGCAGCACGTTTTATCGATTGCTTGAGGGTGTGAGGGAGAGGAGAGAAAGGGAGAGAGAGAGAGGGAGAGAAAGGAAAAAAGAGAGAAAGAGAGAAATGAAGGGAGAGAGAGGGAGAATCACTTTGTTACACATGTGTTGACGATTGAACATTTGACTGATGTTCTTTATCACTAAAAACGTGTCAGTAAATTACCCTAAAAGCGGACGTCATGCCAAGCTGTTAAGAAGAAATATGTTGTAAAATCAAACAGATTAATGGAAAGAAAAAAAATAAGTATCTATAAAAACATAAAAACAGTTCTTCCTCTTCTTCTTCCTGTTCTTCTTCATACAAGAACAAAGCCAGGATTCTATTTGCCTAATCGCCCCACCATTCCTTCCGTGTGCGAGGAGGCCGCGTCCCTCAGGTGGCTTCCTCGAAAAGGTGGCGGCGATGTATGATTGACAAGGATGTCTTTGTTCGGTCTTTTCGCGTGATTTCCTCTCTTAATGGAAATGTCTCCCGGTTCCCTCTTGATGGAGATGCGCGTCTGCAGGTGTGTGTGTGTGTGTGTGTGTGTTGTGGTTGCATTGTATAGAGTGTGGTTGCTTGTGTGTGGTGAGGGAGATACATACGTGTGTGTGTGTGTGTGTTTAGAAGAGAGATGGGTTGTATGTGTGTGTGTGTGTGTGTGTGTGTTTGTGGGTGTGAGCGAATGAGTGTGAGTTTGTCTATTTATGTTTATGTGTGTTTGATTGTATATGACGATGATGCGCAGTGTGTTAAATGTGACTACTTATATTTGTGTGCCTGCATCTGCGTTTGCAAATAACCTTGTATGTATGTGTCAACTTTGTGTAGATATACGTTATGTATATTAAACAGTGTCGACGATCCTTGGAGAGTGATCTAAGTTTCTTTCAGAATACATATGTTAATCTATGTAACTGAATATTACAAATGTGTGTATGTATTATGTCCATACAACGATATCATGCATTGCCACGAAATGTCGAAAAGGCAGTTAAATTTGCTTTAAATTACGAAAAGACCAAAAGAATAATGAGGTCCGTGAAATTCAAGCTGTTCTTCATAAAAGGCATCTCACGCCGGAGCACAGCAGTAATTCCTTGTTCACGCCGCCATTTCCATTCTGATGAAGAGTGACAGTCGGACGATGTCAGGAGGTGAGACAGAGGAGTCGCGACGTGTGCAAATTGCCGTGCGAAATCCGTGTCAATGAGACGATGCATAACTCATGTGCACAAGCGAGAGAAGTCAGTAGTGAGATCTTAATGAATAAGAAGAAAAGTAGAAGGGAGGTGAGACCATGAGCAAAGTGGAGTTTCTGGAGCTTCCGCCAGATGCTTCGGCAGGTGATGAGGAGGCCTTTAATGAACCCTTCTTTATGGCTTTGTTCATAAGCCTCTTAAGGGGATTGCTGCTGAGGCGAGCACACAGATTAAATGCCCATGCTTTGTCTGGTAAATAAGTGAATAGAAATGACAAAGAAAATTTTTAGCCCGCCATCCTTTGCAAGAATAGATTATTCCATGTTTTTGTGATGTATAATGAGTTATCACTATTTTATTTTTCTTTGTGAAAAAAATGAAATATACACATGTAGATATATCATACAAAACGTACTAGAATAACTCGAATAAATTCACTTATTGTATTTTGAGATTTGCGCTGTATATAGTCAAACCTAAACCCAATATCAATAAGAGACGAAATAAATTGTTTTCAAAATGAAAGCCAGACCTTAACTCTCCGAAAGAAAGAAAATAAGACACAAACAAAGACGGGAAACGAAAGCAAAGGAAACAGAAAAGAAGAAATAGAGAACGAAAAGAGAATAGAAGAAAT
>NW_020870688.1:1275494-1280494 GCF_003789085.1 Penaeus vannamei
ATCTATCCATTTTACCCCAAATCTGGATGATTATACACGAAATCAGTCTTTAAAAATATTTTTCTTACTTTATTTTTTTCTTTTATCAAATTCGGTGGCCCGATAATCCAAATGAGGAGAAATGGCGTGAGAGAAGGGGGTGGAGAGAGAGAAAAAAAAGAGAGAGAGAGAGAGAGAGAGAGAGAGAGAGAGAGAGAGAGAGAGAGAGAGAGAGAGAGAGAGAGAGAGAGAGAGAGAGAGAGAGAGAGAGAGAGAGAAAGGAAGAGAAAGAGAGATAGAAACAGAGAAATGGAGAGAGAGGGGGGGGGTGGAGGGAGGGAGAGAGAGAAAAACACAGAGAGAGAGAGAATGACAAAAAGAAAATAAGTGCTGAAAACCTGTGAAAGGCGCTTAGGATTTGGCAGCGTTCCCAGTGACGGAAACACGACCCTAAAAAATATATCCTTCACATGGACCGTATACACAATGCTTCCACCACCTGCTATGCTTTCCCGACCAAATCAGTCCGTGCTGACGCACTAACAAAAGTCCCACCACTCCTTATGCTCTCTCTCTCTCTCTCTCTCTCTCTCTTCTCTCTCTCTCTCTCTCTCTCTCTCTCTCTCTCTCTCTCTCTCTCTCTCTCTCTCTCTCTCTCTCTCTCTCTCTCTCTCTCTCTCTCTCTCTCTCTCTCTCTCTCTCTTCTCTCTCTCTCTCCTCTCTCTCTCTCTCTCTCTCTCTCTCTCTCTCTCTCTCTCTCTCTCTCTCTCTCTCTCTCTCTCTCTCTCTCTCTCTCTCTCTCTCTCTCTCTCTCTCTCTCTCTCTCCTCTCTCTCTCTCTCTCTCCTCTCTCTCTCTCTCTCTCTCTCTCTCTCTCTCTCTCTCTCTCTCACTCTCTCTCTCACTCTCTCACTCTCTCTCTCTCTCTCTCTCTCTCTCTCTCTCTCTCTCTCTCTCTCTCTCTCTCTTTCACTCTACTTACTTCTTTTCTTTTTTTCTTCTTGTTTACTTGTTTTTTTTCCGTTTGCTTGTTTGTTTGCGTGGAGTGTTGCCATTGACCCCGCGCTGTATTTCCGTGACGAGGCCGCAGCCGAGGTGACGGAGGCGGTCGTGACCTCCGTGGCCTGAAACTCAACATGACCTGGAATGCGGGCGGCGCGGGTGTTTTTGTGTCTTCCTCTGGTTTGTTTCTTTTATTTTGGTATTGAGCGTCACCTTTAACTTCTCCCACGCGATCTGGGCTCGAGAAGGACTTTAAAAAAGAGGTAAATCTTACCCAGGGTTGAACAGAATGTAACCAATGACTTTGTTTTCCATTGCATCTCTTCTCGGTCTCCCTTGTTCATTAAGCGTCCTCGTCTTTTCAACTTTTCCTCCACATCTACACTCACATTTTCCCCTCACATATTCACCCTCGTATCTCCTTCCCCTCCACCGTCAGTGCCTCAGCTTCACTCTTCTCCTCATGGGATTCCTCCCCAAGCCTCATCTATAGTCCTCATCTCATGAACCCTAAATCCTCTCTCACACTTCTCCCTCCCACATTTTCCTCAGTAGCTCCCCCATCTCTACCATCACTTCCCTCGCCACTCCCATTAGGCCTCCATCACTACCATCACTTTCCTCGCCACTCTCATCATGAGATTCCTCACCTAACCTAACCTCACACCTTTTCTCCGCCGTTTTTCTCTCGCTTTATTATACATCCACACACATCCACTCATGGCTTTCCTGCGATTGCTCTGACATTTTTAGCAACATCGCCTGCAACACAGGTGACCTTTTCTGCGAGTATGTCCTCAGACTCTTAAGGATTGCACGCCGGGGGGAAAGGCACAATATCGATAATATATAGAAGAGAAAAGGCACGCAAGAACGAGAATTTCCGGGTATCGGGACAAGAAGGTGTTATTTCCTTTGTTTATTTTTCTTCTTCTTTTTTTTCTGTTTTCCTATCTTCTTTCTTCTTCTTCTTCTTTCTTCTTTCTTTTTCTTCTTCTTTATTCGTCTCTTTCTCTTCTTCTCTTATCTTATTCTGATTCTGATTCTTCTCTTCATATTTCTTCTCCTTTTCTTCTCTCCTTCTCTCTCATTCTTCTTCTTCTTCTTCTCCGCTTTCTCCTTCTTCTCATTCTTTTTCTCCTTCATTTCCTCTTCCCTGCTCCTTCTCCTCTCTTTATCACTGTATTTTTATTATCTATCACTGTATTTTTATTATCATCGTAATAGTATTACCTCTGCTGAAGGACGAGGTTCTGTCGTCACCACCTAACATTCATTTCTTGTTTATTTGTTTGTTTTTCTTTTAGATTATCATTACAAATACTGACGGATTGTGGTGAAGATTTGTATGTGGATTGGCCATGACGCGAGAACCAGTTGACTAGGATCTGGCTTCGATCTGAGCCAGCGCAAGTTGGTGAATTCAGCATAAGTGCGACCTGTCATAGAAAACGGGACTCCTGAGAAACTGCTTGGGTGCTTTCAGCTGATTATTATCATTACGATTTCTTTCTAATGAAATTACTGATATTGATTATGTGATAATTCCAGTTATTGTTATAACTAATATCCTCATTATTACTTTATTATATCACTCATCTGCTGTTTTCATTATAATTATAACCACTATTGTCATTAAACCATTTTTATTATCTCATCATTATTAATTAACATTATAGCTGCTGTTGCTGTCATTTGGATGGTCTATTATCATTATCATGAGTTTCATGATCTAGAGTATGGTATTTAGTATCATCACCTATATTACTGCCATTATCATGAGTGTGAATAATATACTTTTCATATTGTTACATGTGTCATTTTATCATTATACTAGCGATGTATCGTGAGCATTATAATCAATATCATCACAATTCTAAAAATCATATGTTATTATTATCATCATCTGCGTTATTTTATAGTAAACAGCAGCCGCTGTTTATAACATCATTAATCATAATACGTTATTTTTATTGTTATTAATTATTACTGACTTCATTAATATCAACATCACCATTAACATGTGATCATTATCATTTATCACTGATGCATAATACTGTTATTATCATTCTTGTTATTTGTGATTACTTACTATACTGTCACTGTCACTTATATAATACACATTAAATCAATTACAAGTATTAAATACCATCATTCCCATTATATATGATCATACACATTATTATCTTATCGTTGTATTATTATAATAATCATTGTTATTTTACGATACACTAGATTAATATAATCATTCATGTAGTTGTTAAATATATTGGCTTATTACCAGATCAACACTATCATTACATTCTTATCATCGTTATTATCCATCATTATCATTTTATCAGTATCATTATAGTACTAATATAATTGTTAAATCATTATCCTTGTATATTATTATACACTATTAGTAATCATTATCAATGCTATATTACATCATATTCATATTACTATATCAATAATCATTTTGATTATTATTATTATTGACATTATATCATATTAAATCAATTATTATACATTATATTATCATATATACATTATAATATCATAATTATATTGATTATATATATATTATTAATCATCATTACGTTACACTATTCTTATTATATTGTTATCGTTATCATATTATCATTAATTTCCACCATTATTATTACTAATCATTTTACTATTATATATTTTTGTATAACTCATCATTATAACATTTATTGATATCATATTTTTGTATTATCATAATGAATATCATTATTATCTATATATCATTTATATATCATTATTACTATCATTATAATCATTGTTATCATTATACTATCATTGAATATATCATCATCATCATATTGTCCATCATTATCATGTATTACATTGTTGTTAATGATATCATGTGTTGTTATTATTATCTTTATTGTTATTATTATCAATATTATTGACATTATTTTCACTAATTATCATTGATATTATCATTATTATTATCATCAATATTATCTTTCTGTTATTATTATCCTTACTATAATCAGAAGTAGTATCATTAATACAATCATCATTATTGTCATTATATGATGATTATTGTTATAATCATCATTATTATTATTATCATTATCACTGTCATTATTATTTACATTTTTATTATTGTTATTATTATCATTACCACCATTATTACCATTGTTACACTTATTGGCAAGGCAAAAGGGGTGGCTATTATTAGCATTGCGAGATAGGGATAACTTTTTGGTGTTGGAAAATATCTATTGCCTTGGCAGAGGTATGCGTTCTCTGAGTGCTTTTAGTTACTATTGTTATCATTAGTGTTGTTGTCATTATCATAATTAGCATTATCTTTATCATGATTATTAACATCATCATTATTACTATCATTATCATTATCATTATTATCATCATTATCATTATCATCATAACTAGTATTAGTATCAGTTTTAGTATTAGTAGCAGTTGTAGTATTAGTGTAATTATCATTATTATTATTTCTATAAATATTATAATCATTGCTACTATCTTACTTTTATTTCATTTTTGTAATTATCAGCTTTGTTATCATTGTTGTTATCATTTTCATCATTGCTATCATTATCAGAAATTGACTTTCATCATCAGATAGTAATCATTGTGTAATTATTTCACTATATTTTAATTCTTTATAATATTATTATCATCATTAGTATCATTATTATTACTATCGTTCTAGTTATCATTATCATTGTTGTTATTATCGTTTTAGTTATCATTATTATTATTATCATTTTAATTAATATTATTATATATCCTAATAAATATCATAATCATCATTCTCATTAATATCATTATTGTTATTATTAGCATTGCCATTTTCATTATCATTATAATTAATGTCATCAATATTATTGTTATTAATATCACTGTTATTATTATTATCATTTTTATTATAATCATGATCCATTTTATTATCATCACTGTTGTTGGTGTTGTCATTGTACCATCAATTATATATTTTAATATTATAATTTTCTATCATTATTTTCATTACCATGAATATCA